>QVRM01003337.1:0-80934 GCA_003439945.1 Dermanyssus gallinae
CTTGTCGATCCGCCCTCGTATATGTAATTTTGGTTTTAGTTGACGCGTTTTTTTCCCTATTTTCGCAGAGTGGTTACCTCGATAAACTGCCTTACCTTTTGGCTCTACTGCTCTAGACCTGTATACGTTTTGCTTATACGTCCGTTTCGAGAAATTAATAGTCAATAAATAGCAAGTAATGAATTTAGTAACGGCGAAGTGAAAACATATGTGTCCCCGAGAAGACTTACACGCTTTTTTTATGCGTAACGTTCCGCGCGCCGATCAAGCGCGTGCGTACGTGTATAACGAGTAACACCCGAGGAAAGAACACGACTCATTCGTGGTGCCAATGTTGTCGCCCATGCTGTCAGTTGCTTGCAACTCGTGCTCAGCGACTTTCGCTTCTTGGCTTCTGTTAATTCCACTCATTGTGTAGCTGCTACCGACGTCCAATTAAATGACCCACGTTGGGTCTTCCCCCAGGTGTACGGGTCTTGGCAGGGTCAGCCAATGAATATATACATATATATATATATATATATATATCTGAGCAACTCTTATAAGTGTTGCTGTTGTTGTGGTTGTTGTTTTTGCCATTGTTGTTGTGTTCGTTGTTTTCACTGTTACCGTACAGCGTTTCCATACAAACAACGCGCGCCACGATCGGTCGTGCGATCAATATATGACCTATCGAAGCACAGCAGCCATCAGGTGCTGAGCGTAGACTGATCAACGTTGTTTAGTTGTTCCTTTGCAGTATCTTGTTTATTAAATATAAAAGCCGACCAACACAAGATAATGTATATGTTTGCTTTTTGCATTCTATGCTGAATTGTAGAAAATTGAAAATGGACTCTTTACAATGATATATAGCATTGTAAATGCAGGTACACACTTTTGCTCAAAACTGCTAACCTAAAAAAGATCAGTTCCATTGCTTACGTGTTAAGCAATGTCAATATTCAAAGTCATTGAAGTCAACCCTTTTTGTTGACATAAGCTGAGTGTTTATCACATATTTATATATTTTGACATTATGGGAGTGTTATACACAGAGCTGCTAAGAATAAATGTATGGGAAGACGATAGCCAAAGAGGCATCTGCCGGAGACACCAGCTGAAGTCGAAGCTGCATGGCCCAAGAAAAACGTATATTTTGCACCCAACGTGTATAAAACTTTATAGCAAAACGTCATAACCGCTATTATAACTATATATACATATATACATGTTGTTTTGTTTTGCTCGGGAACACGACAGCGTTCATTAAGGGAGCGACAGAATAGGCTGTGCGGAAAATTGAATTCCCAATTTAGACAATTCAATATTACCAACAATAACTTCAGGACTTAATTATTTTCTATAATTACACAATACAACTTTTAAGCACTTAAGCTCTAAGCCGAACTCCACAGCTAAATGTCATGTATCATAAATCTAGCTCTCAGCAAAAAGTCCTCTTTCTTTTTATATATACGCCTGGAATGCACCAGAATGAAGACGAGCCAGGTTATACTATTACAATGGTGGTCGATTGAATAGTTGATGCGTGCACGATTTTACAACATTGAACTCCCAGTGAAAGCCTATTTGATTGCACTCAAAGTATTTCATTCATGTACTTATTCCACCAACTTGGTATAATTAACGATAATGTTAAAACAGTCTTGAGCGAAGAACCAAGTGCTGGCTGGCTGGCTAAGGCTGCCCGAGGTTCGGCAAGTATTCAAATGATACAGTGTACACCCATCAGCACAAAGTTTGCATAGACGGCCCTTTTCCGGTGCATGAAAAATCAGCATATTGCAGCAGACCAGATGACGGGGATCTTGTAGAGGCCCTTCGAGGACACCCCGCTTGGAAGTGGCGATGGGCGATGGTGAGCAGTTTAAAGACACGTTGTCTGGAACGTGCTTTCTCAGGACCGTCATAGCCAAGTCTAGTGCGTAACCGTTCGATTGAATATCCGCACGGGCGCCGGTGGACGCAAGTTTGTCAGTGGTTGAGCAACCTGAACGTCTGGCTGTTTGTTCGGGGCCCAGTGAGGGTCCGCAAAGTATGTTGGGATCGTAGAAAAAGGTCGCCAGGAGAGGGCTTTGTAGCAAAACAATGATGGGAATAAAAACTAGGAAAAAAATAGCCAACGTCTCAGTAAGAAGGATGATGTCAAACCTGGCAGGGGCGGCTGCCGGGAATCTGATATTATACTGATTATATGACCCTTGTAGTTCCACTAACAGAAATGCTGTTTTTGTTGTGGCACCTTCTGCCGCGGGATCGACAGCGGGTTCGGCGTCGCAACTGCCTGTCATCGTTCGAGTCGCCTTGGCCATGAGCCCCCCCCCCCCTTTCCCTCCAAACTGCATTTTGAGATTGTGGAACTCGCGGAGCGCCTTGTCCGTGAAATGGCAGTACCGTGTCTCGATCTCTGATGAGAGCTGGAGCACCGGTTATTTGATCTCGCTGGCCATGATCTTCCTGGACTAACCTACGTTATTGGCGGTCTGCAGGTTTTTGTGCGTCTGTTTGGGAGGGGACTGTTCCAAACAAGACGCCACGCTACCGGTAGCGGCGTTAGCCACATTGCCGGCTCTTGATTACCGACGATATCTAGTTGTTGAACCCTTGTCAAGGACTTTGTAGATGATAAAACCGACATCAGCAAGAATCTGACACAAGCACTGTTACAGAATACACTGTGAGCTTGATTATTTCGGCGTTCTGTGCAATCAAAGCGGCAGAAGTTCGTGATTGCAGAATTGCAGACAGTCGCCCGGGTCATGATGGAAGCACCCCCCCCAAATATTATCTGGAACGTGCTTCGAACGTGCGAAAGAAAAATTTCGGGTGGCCTTTGATCTCTTTCCGAGCCTCAGCTATTATCTCGAGCCCCCGTCTTGAATGCTCAGAGCTTAAGCTGAGGGCTGTTAGGTGGCTCAGTACGAAGAGAAATCTGCATTTTCTTGACAGCTGTATCTCCAGACAAAAGCACTCGTTCGTTGGACTATTTGGTGACGGCCGTCAGGTGTACTTTGGGTGGTTTGCATCGCCTCGCGCGACTCCGCTGACTGGCCGTGCAGCTTACTTCGGAGGGCAAACAACTGCCTCTCTATCTGCATGCTCCTTTGAAATATCATTGCTAAATATTTATGGGAGCGGGTCATCCACGGCTTCCCGAATCGTCTCTCCCAGTAGCCTAGAGACCCGACAAAGCTTGCAACTTTACATTATTTGAAATTCTGTTATGGCATTTGCTTTCTTAGAGCGTATGCTTTATCATGTGTCATTGGTTTGTATATTTTACAACATACGTTGCAATGCGTTGTTTTAGTACTATCTACTGTTCTCGTTACGAGACGACCCGTCCGAAAGTCGGTCGAGATTCACAGAAAATGAAGAATCATCCGCTGAACCGCGCTGGCGTATGTGTGCGCATGTATTTCATACGAAGTTCATTCTCTGCGGCGTCCGACGTCAATATAGCCGAGGCATATGAAAGTCTCATGTAATGATATGTGAGCATACCTACGTAAAACAGCTATAGAGGTATAACAGCAACCAGCACGATAACCGGCTTCGTCAGAATACCAGACATTGAATTGTAATCAACACTGGCGCCTGCCTAGCGTTCGTAAGACTAAATTAGACAGGAAACTCAGCATCTTCACGCTACATGTTTTGCCTTTAATTGTGCAATTGTGTATTGCCGTGCTCGCTTTTTTGCTTCAGTTTTTGGTACAGGATATCCAAGTGCACCCAGGGGCACATATTTTGTATGAATCTGAGTTTTTCTTTTTTTGCAATTTTCTGTAGGCGAGATAAAGATCCCAGAGAGGGAGAGAGAAAACCTATACAAACCAAACGTTTACGCTCGTTTTTCTGGTCGATTATCGTCTAATAATTACACACAAGTAGTATCCTCTGTAGTAAATTATGCTCTTGGATAGGCTGATTGGTGACACAACGCCATTGTTGAAGCTATTGTGGCTACACCATTAAGCGACATTTGACTGTTTGCAGTAAGATTTGCCAAATCAGTGTTACCATAAGCAGTCGATCATCCGTAGAGCGTTCCGCTTGCAAACAGCCAGCGACAGTAACATTTTTACTATTATCATTGGGAACTGTTCTCCGGGAACTGCACTCTGCTTGTTCATAAAATGCCTCGATGCTAATCCGCCGATGCTTGTCTCTTGCTTTCTCGTATTAGAATGCGCCTGCCTATAGCGGCTTCATTGTTATTAATATTATTATTATTATTATTGTTATCGAAGCTCCCGTTGCCCATGGGCAATGGCCTCACGCGCCACTTACATCCGTCATCTTACATACATCTCTGTGTAATAAGCAGACGCCGGCTTCAGTCACGTGCGTTGCAAAGACGTCATTCCTCTGTAAGTAAACCGTGTGTAAGTGAGCACCAAAGCATCGGCGTACTTTTCTGCAGTACCTTGATCATCTCCTCTAAAAGAAGAAAGCCAAGCTCTAAAGGAGCGAAGATGATAACGACTGTTAGCGCATGAATAATGGCAAATTCAAATAAGTGCACTTTTTTTAAGAAAGAGAAGGAAGTTTCCATAATACGCTATTAGATCATGAGGAAAAATATATATACAGCAAGTGATATCAAGTGCGCCATATATATATATATATATATATATATACACCTATTTTGCGAAGTACGCTTGTGGCTGCTTAGTAAGGGGAGCCAATGGTGGTAGTGTAAGTGCGATGCGAGCGGCAAATCGTAGTAGTCGTTTGTTAATGTTGTTGTTGTTGTTGTCGGCGTTGCTATTACTTGCGATAGCCGTCATCGCTATGCTGTCATTCCTCGTGGAAATTCTGCAGTCTTCAGGCGGGGAGATTCATTTTTACTAGAGTGAAGAGCGGCTGACGCATCCTGACGCATCCGAAGCGTCGACCAGAATATTGCCACAGCTCCGTGCCGATCACTGTGACTGGCTCGTGCCACAGAATATAGCTCCACATTTCCGGTTGTCAGCACTGTTTTGATTCCGTTCGTCGCATCCAGAGAGAGAGAGAGAGATCAAATGTTTCTAATATATATATATATATATATAGAGAGAGAGAGATCAAATGTTTCTAATATATATGTCTATATATATATATATATAGAGAGAGAGAGAGAGAGAGAGAGAGAAAGATAGATACATCAATTCTATAATGCCGTTCTTTGCTAAAAATAAATTCTGATGTTGACGATTGCATGTAAGCGATGATAGTATTGAAAATACATTTTCTCAAAAGTTTCGATAAACATTACGCAGCGAGTGAGGAAAGCCTTAGTGGCAAGTGGCGGCGGAGAACGAGCGATAAGAAACAATTGCTGCTTGCCCTCATAACGGCGCTAGCGTTATTACAGATTGAAGCTGCTGCCACGAATGACGTAATATGCCGTGTCCAAGTTCATCCGGAAGCGATATACGAACGCAGCTCAAGTGGGGACGTCGAACCGGGTGAAGCAAGCTTTCCTTAAGCGGAGACATCAACATCAGCAACATTCATATCTACAAGAGGTAACGCATCAAACTTGCTTACTCTGTCACACGCCAACTATATATATATATATATATATATATATATATTGTTTATTTTGCAATAACATTGCATTTCAAGATGGTACATAATTACAATACAATTCATTCATTTTATACAATTTGAACACTTCAGCGACCGTCCGACCGGGCAAAAAAGTGCAAAGACCGCCGATGCTTCTGGCATCTCACTGCGTGGTATTCAGCGCACATCTGCGAGCAGAACCGGCGACGACATTGATCGCCCACTTGGTGAAATCCTTGGGTCGAACATACCAAGTGATGATAGCCATGCACAATGTATCTTGTGTACACGTGCCGGCTAGTGCATGCCATTCCATCCCAAAGCTCCCTGGCGAGGTACACATCCAATTGCGCTAACTCTGCCGAGGCCTCGGTCACTTTTCCCTGCCACTCCAACAAAAATTGCTGAAGTGGTTCTGTAATAGGTGACCTAAGCCTGACTCTGATTGTTTCCACTGCCGGCCCGCAACCCGCTAGCAGGTACACGAAGCGGCTCCTTGCCGTCCGGGGTAAGCAAAGGCCCCGCTTCATATATATTGTGAAGCATCTTTCTAGCTGCGCAAAATTTGCCGCTGAAAGATGGCCCCACTCCAACCACTCAAAGCTACCAATCAGAAACATTGGGGCCCCTTACGGGAACAGAATACGGCCTCCGTCGGGCAGATAAAGTCTCTGCTCAAATTTAAATGCGATCTCAAAGAGCATTATGTTAAAACTTTGGTATCTGGTTAAAGTGACATAAATAGACATTATATGGATTAGCAAAAGAGAGAGATACTTACACTCACACTAACCCGCAATCGGCCACTATTGCTACACTCTTGGCCGGCACGACTGTCGTTATCGAAGATGTGTCGAAGAAACAGTTCGGTGTTTTCGAAACCTCGGACCGGGTGGAATCGTCTAGGTACAGGGAAGTATAAGTAGAGGAAATTCGCCGGTCGGGACACAAAGTCAGCTCAGCGGAGTTCGATCCTGGTTTCTTCAATACAGGAATAACCACTAGCTAGACATGGAAGGGTGTGCACTGCAAAGCGAACGCCATTGGCACATAGTCGTGCGTTATGCGCTGTGAACGGCTCTCATCATGTGTTGCGTAGCAAGAAGGGTACAGTGAAATATGCATATATTATAATGAGCTCGAACGAACAGTGTATTTAGGTCAGATGTGATGGGCGATCTAAGCGGCATTGGGCTAAGGCGTTCGCACAAAGTTACGCTTGGTGACGGTGTCAACTGCTACCTTTAATATACCGATTCGATAATAAGAAATTACAATAAGCTAAAGGCGGGATAGCGTAAACCATTCGTGTTACTTTTGAGCCATGGTAGCGTATTGGGTCGACTAGCACCAAAAAGGGTTTCAGCAGAAACTTTTGACCTGAGATTTGTGACGCCCGAAGTCGAAGTACCTCAGCTTAGCATGATGAAGCGTCCTTCTCTTCGACGGCCGAAGGAGTACTAATTAATTGTCCCGAGTCGAAAAAAATTACCTATAAGCTACTGAAAGTATTATCCTAGGATATAGGGCCGCCGAGTGAAGGAATGCCGAAAAACTGAAACTGTTACAGTAATAATGCGGCGATTATTTATGATTATAATTATGAATTTTAAGTTTTTGTTACGACAACTGCATACTTGCTTGCACATACAACTGTAGTACACGTCCGCTCGTGAATGCATTAGATTAATTGGATTAATGTATAAGCATTCGTTGCCGTAAGAGGGCCTTGATACTTTGTGAGGCTAAGGAGAGCATACGAGGTGTTTTTAATTGTACATGGTATATGTTATTATCTTTGATTTATTTCGTAACTGATTTGAATTTACAAGATATATGTATATATATTAGTATATATATATATATATATTTACATACATTTATGTATATATATTCAAAACTACAAAATGTAAAGGCTCAATGTATTTCAAACATGCAGATATGCTTGAGCTCTTACGCCATTTAACGCTAATTTAGGTTAGCTCCCAGCCCTCATTCAAATGGCCAGATTCTTGAAACACAAACGATGGATAGATATGACTCACACTTTCTTAAACTATATTGAAATTAAAAAATTGTTTAAAACATGCCAGCCTTATGGTGCATAGTTTTTTATTATCTGTACAATTAAAATCGCCAATTTTAGGTAGCTAAGTATTTAGGCTAACAATTTTGCTACGTTTTGCGTTTTAAGGGATGGATATTGAACTGCGTAGTATTTAACGCACTGCTACAAGCAAAATCCGCATAAACACTGGAAAATCTCTCTCTTTACAAGATATAAATGAACTGCCAAATTATTTTATTTGCTATTTAGAGCGTGCACAATTATGATTGTTGACGAAGTTTAAGCAAAATGCATTGGCATCCACAGCGAGCGACTTTTACGAAGCGCCCGCAGCGGACAAAGCGTTCGACCGTGAGCGAATGCATCTATTCGCACACTTCTTCAGCTGATTACAGAACCGCCAATTTTAGTAGAAGACATTGCTGACATTTCGCATAAATGAAGCATATAGTATAAGATACCTTTAGAAAACCAATTTTTAGAAACTAGGAAATCCAAATGTTAGATACGAAAAGTGGCTTGTTGCAGCTGATTATTCCACCCAGAAGCGTATGATTTTTCAGTTGTTTTTAGAGACAAGACAGGTACGATGATATATATATATATATATATAATTGTTAATTATGTGGTCTATTATATATTACATAACCTCTTACGACGACGAATGCTTCTATATATATTTATACATCGCAGCTTTCCAGAACTGAGTCGTTGCAATTTATTAGCGATATGCACGCTTTGTGTGCGTTTTTGTCAACCTCGGAGGAAGCAAAAAAATATCATTCAAAGCTTTATTCACGGAATTTCTAATAGTAAGCAATTCTAGCAATAGAAGCTAAAACGTAACTTATAATTGCACTACGTCTGTAACGTAACTAATAACTTCTCAATCAAAGGCCTCATTATGGAGGAGACGGAGTTGTATGAGCATCTCCAAGTGCTGCAGCATCGGGTGGCAGATCTCGAGTCCAACCTGGAACGAGCCGCGCTATACGGCAAGCAACTTCTCGATCAGCTTGATCATAAATCTGCGTGAGTGGGCATATATATATATATATATATATATATATGAATATAGGCGAGCACTGCCGAGTGTGCAAACGTATGGTAAATGATTAATAAATCTTCACAATATTTTATTTGCTTATAAATATATATAAACAAACTAGTATAAGCTCCTTCTTGGCGGTATAGATAATAGTCTCAGCACGTATACGTTTTGAATCATCAAATATTTTTATATCGTAGATGACCTGAATGTATAATACGTATGAGGCTGTTTTATCTACTCGGCAGGTTGATTCTCATGATTTCATACTATTACCTAGAATGAGTATATATATATATATATATATATATATATTTACACACAAATCATGGATTGCGCTCACAGTGCTAAGAGGTAAGAGTTCGACCCTAATAAGTCACAAGTTGTATAGTTACCAAGTAATTGTTATCTGTTTAATTAAACCACTGTTTACACAAATGCTTATGTATGCCGTGGGTGGCCTGTATATATAAGACGTATCAGAATACTTCATCTCATCTGCAGCTTAGCTAAGCTTCCATGATTGCATTTGACAGGCATGAATGCCTGTCATTCATTGATCCCGTTAATGTATATATAATTTCCACATTTTAGGTAATCCTTAGAAAGCATGAAGGCTTAGCTTAATTTTGATACGTATTAAGCCAATAGGTCACCCATGCTATAAACCATTTTCTTCTGCTCGCGTCTCAACGCTAGAGGAGGGCGTTTGTGAAGTAGTTAATTGCCGATTATAGGATCGTAGTCATATGTCGTACGTATGCTGGGAGTCGTATATTTTGCACGTATTTCAATATACGTCTAATTATATAATGACCCTTCTTATCAATAGGGAATGCGATGAGTTGCTCGAACGGCAAACCGAGCTTAACGTGGAAATCGAAGAACTTCGCCAGGGCCGTCATCTTGCCGAGCGACAGGCGGAGCTTGCCGCAGCTCGTGAACAGAACGCGCTGAAGGTATATTTCACGTTTAGTTGGATTTGTATGACTTCTTGCTAGTTATGGTTAAACTGCGTAGCTATATGATTTAAGCTGCCGCTTTAGTGTAGGTAGCTCCTTTAGTAGTTAAGAATGCAATTAAATACGATTTCAGAAAAAAAATATGCCAGTCTGTACTTCCATGTTGGTCCTTTAATCGTCGCTCCGGAGCCTAATTTCTGTAGCGGAGATAGGTCTCGTGGTTTGTAATCAGTAATCAGGTGTCGCAGAGCTATGCGATCGATATATGCGTAGAGTCAACCAGAAAGTTTTGTCGATGAGTGAGCTCCAATCTATTCAGCGAATCCTGGTTGAGGCGAATGTGTGTTGTCAAGACGGACTGTCTGCTACTGTTGTACTCTGCTCGTTAGCAAACCCATTCCTACTGAACATATATCGGTTCTTCAGCTTTGTGCTTCTGCGAGTAAACGAAATTCGTTATATGCATATATATATATACAAGAACTTTACTTTTTAATTTCCGTAAGTGCAAAATTAAAACAACCTTCTAAAAAATGTTCATCCTATAATGTAACGTTGGATCATTTGTGTGCACGAAATTATACTGCCAGCGTGGACTATTTTCGAGTAAATTTATACTGTGATACGTGTTATGTAGGCACTTGCATTATGCACCATATGTATAACGTACAACCTCTATGCACTCCATGCATTCTATATGTTGGATGGTTGTGTCAACCGTTATCTAGGAAGTCGACATGCTCAAATCTCTCATCGATGAAAACGAACGCCTCATCACAGACAATCGCCTTTTGGAGGAACGGGTTCGTGCGCTAACCGCTGAGAAGAATCGCAAATCTCAGATTTCTTCCGAGTTGGACGAGGAACTTGCGAAGGTCAAAGCGCAGCTTGCAATCGGTACGGTCGTCATACTACTTGCAGTAATTAATCATACATCCAGGTGCAAATCTGTTTAGTGACACCGCTTATATTAGGAAAGCTGTGGGTTCCTGTCGAAGACCGGTCATTTATGGGCTGCTATTTATTGTCCTACTATACAGACCTTGCAAGAGGGTTTCTTAAGCAAAGTAAATATCAGTGCGATCTAAATGCAACATATAAGAAACTCTTGCATCACTTTCACTGATTAAATTTGCAGTTATTATTTTTTTTAAATTAATAAACACGCTATTAGCAGAATATTGGAAAATGCAAGCCTTAATGGAGTTTGAAGAGTGACGGTTCCAAACGCCTCTTAACAATCTTTTGGGAAGTTTCCATCATATGATTGTCTGCAGTCAAATAATGTAATTTTTGAACGAAATAAGCATCACTCACAGTTATACTGGATGTTATTATTGTTCTGCTACGCTGGAAATTTGTCGGAATAAAACGAATATGACACAACAGTATATCGACGATTTAGAAGTTTTATTTGCTTATTTTATAGTGACATTCGAAGTGTCGACGCCACGATGCTTGACACCAACGAGATACTTCTTTGTTCATGATGGAGTCATACGAGTGTGCTACATATATGAAGAAACAAAATTTTCTTCGGTTCTGCTGCTTAATTCGAGCATCGCCCCAGAGAGGGTAGTCGCTTGGGACGTAATTATTACATACTGATATTTTGGTCGTTCATTATTCAGAAACATTGTAACTCGCAATAGTTGATTGATTTTTTAGCTCAGGAAGAGTTAAAGGAAGAGGGCCGTAAACAGCTGCGACTTGAATCCCCGGATGAGGACACATCGGATTCGGCAGCGTGTCTTCCCGATGATTGGATGGCGCAGTTGGCCGAAGCACGGGAGGAAACGGCGCGAACTCGGGAAAGACTCAATGAAGCGCTCACGCAGAAGGAGATAGCGGTCTTTGAGTTGAACAGATGCACGGTGGGTGGTCGTGCAACTTGTTGCCATTCCTTTTCAAGCAGTAACAAATTCGTAACAAGTCTTTTTAAGCTTTACGCCTATATTTAAATAATATTATTCATAGTTTTTATAATTGTCATTAAGTAGTATATTTATTGCCAAGTATATGTATACATACACGGGTAGAAATAGTCTTTGCTGCATGGCTTATTGCTCATATCTGGAGCCACGAACCCTTTGTGTGTTTAGCTTATTGTTTGAGTTACCTAATGGTGTTTTCTTCCTACGCTACTTTAATTCAAGGCTGAAGTCAACCGTTCCAAATCTATATGTGTTGCTAACTGATCTCTGTTTATGTGCAGACTTTGCTGGATGAATTCAGGGAGGCTAAAGCTTCGCTAAAGAACGAGGCTGCCTTCTATGCGGAGGCGGCGCGAGACAAAAAGCGAGAAATGGCCGAGCTCAGAGAGGAGCTCGACGAGTTGAGAGCGAGCCAGGTATATATATATATATATATATATATATAAATATGATACTCGTTATTTCTATGTAATTGGCCTGTATTTGTTGTTCAGCTGATATACACGCGTACGTATGGCTACTGGGGTGCCACTTTCTCTTCTTTACTGAGCATATAGTCAACACAAAGGGAAGAACAACTTGAAACGCATGTTTTGTGCGAGAGTATGCTCTATACATCGTTTGATCGTTGTACTATTATGACAGAATCAGCTAAAGAGTTCGTTCGTCTGAATCAACCTGCTTTTGGTGTAGCGATACGCACGTTCATGTTGTTCATGTTGTCTTATTAAAGACGGATCCAGCAAAACGTGGAAATTCCATCTTTGCTGAGGTGGAAGATCGACGACTCAAAGTTGAGGCGCAGCTATCAAATGCGATCGTTCGACTTCGCGGTGCGGAAGAGGCTAAACGGCGTCTGAGGCAGCAGCTGGCGCAATGCTTCGCCTCCATGCAGATTATGGCGTCCCATGCGAGTCAGGCTGATCGAAAGTGGGTTTTTGGCGCTATATTCGTTATGCCTGTTGTATAACCTTAGCTATTTCCACATCATGGTAGGGACAACGATCGTATAATATATATATATATATATATATATATATATATATATACTGTATTTGGTTGAAATGTAGTTAAAGTTATTCCTTTACCTGTATTCTTCTCATGCACTAGTTTCTTTGAGAGGACTTGCGACCTTATTTGAACTATTACATACATTTGTATATAAAGTTAGTTTATAACGCGGTTTGGTGTTCATCTCTGACGTGTGTTCATCAGTTACGTGTCAATGCTGGAAAAGGAGGTGTTGCGTGTACGCAACGAGCTGTTTGCCTGCTCCGTGCAGTTAGCAGCCCCGGCCAAGGATAACATCTTTACCGAGAAGGATTTGGAAACTAATCCTTTGGCAGGTATGGCGTTTATTTTAGGTCTTGCAGTCTATCTGAAATAGGGCTTCATAAGCATCCTAGGACATCTGTGTATTTGAGAGTCAGTTGGCGAGACACCACTTTAAAGACCCAGGACATGAATAGAAGTAAATCTTGTATGCCAAGAATTTTTCTAATTGCATAAGTCTATTTTTTTTCTGTGAAGCCACTATGAGAGTATTACATTTGAACTAATTGGGAAGAATCATTGAGAATATCAAAGTAGTCAAAATATGAGTGGCCATCTAGATGTGTAAGGAATGCCCTACAGTATATGAAAAAATCTGGCTTTTTCAAGACGTTATTTGTGTAGGGTAAGGCGTAAGTATGCCTTCCTCACTCGCGTCTATTGCTATTCATCTTTTCTGTAGTATTTGCTCTAGTTATTAATTAATTTGCAATAGCAAGTTGTTTAACTAAAAATAATTATCACATTTTCTGTGCGAATCTATGGTACGTTCTGCATGCTGCACATGTTAGGACTCCTCGTTTCGGAGCGGGCGCAAACGGCCTCCTTAAGGAAGCGCATTGGACAAATGGTGGCTCAGGAAGACTTGAGAACCCAGGAAATCATTAGGTGGGTCTTCCAGCGCGCACTTAGGAAGGACAGCAGAGCTTATCTAACCAAATATATATATATATATATATATATATATATATATATATTATATATTTAGAGAGCCTAAGTTATAAAACTCACCGTGTGCATGAAAGAATACTTGAAAATATCTGAGTACGTCACTAATTTCTGAAGCTATTCGGCATTGGTGAACTCAACGTAACTTAGCAGAATATTAGCTCGTGAAAAGATATTGACGAAGCTGAAGACAGCTAGCTTTTTGAACGCTTAACAACAAGGTGTGCTCCATAATCTAATCTGCCTAGACACTAAATCTTTCCGCAATGGCTTGACCATGCGCGGATAACTTTTTGCAATAGCTGCACATGTCAGTGTGCATCCAGATGTGTAGACTTACTCTTTCTGTTTCAGGCACTCCAATTGTGGCGTTTTATTTGCGACGTGCAACTTTCTCAGAGTAAATACTATATAAGATGCAAAATAATAATTATTTCCAATTTTTTTTCTGAATCTGAGTTATATAAATAAATAAATTAAGGCAGCTTTGCCAGAGGCTGAACGCTATTTCGTGGTTTTTCATTGTCACTTGGTTTGCGCGTACAGATCCAGAGATATATTTACTAAACGACTGTTGATATATATATATATATATATTCCAATTTTTAGGCTTGGTTCGCAACTACGTGAATCGGAGTCATTGGCAGAAAGGTTGAACAAAGAGCGTAGCATCCTTCTGCTTCAACTGCAAGAGAAAAAAGTCGCAGAGAGTGAAGCGGACGCAAGCTCCTCTGTTGGGCCCACTGCACCGATTGAACCCATCAAGGAAGTGATTACCGAAGTTCTGGAGGAGAACAGGCAAACACTGGAAAGAGAGCGCAAAGTCATTGGAAAAACGGAATCCGTTGAGGTTTGTGAATACGTTGGCACGCCATCGCTTATTCGCTGGGTTTCTTAAACTAGGAACGATTTGGCGACCGTTTTATATAAAGTACTCGTAAAATAGTCTGAGATAGTTAAAACGGGAGTGTTTAAGATATTTTAAAATGTATCCTTTGAACAAAGGTGTAATGCCATTTTTGATTAAATACAAGGTTGATAATGTTTTGGTTCTTAGAAGCTTATACGGGGCACCCAATTGTTTAGCATTATAAATATATATATATATATATATATATATATTATATATATATATATATATATATATATATATATATCAGACTCGCGCCTTACAGATAAACGCACGCCTTAATAATATTATTTAATTCGCTGATGGTTGTAGGATTATTTGCATACATTCAAGTCTTCAGAAAAGCACACATGTGTTAAATCGCGATCTCTCGAATTCCGGTGAATGTCCCCGTTACGCGAAATAACCCAGCCGGGACACTTTATGCTCAAAAGCTCAATTGTCTCACCGGCCGTGTAGCTCCTGACACCATCTTGTTGTTGCGTTCGCTTGCATCGATTCCATTCAAATTCGGCCAAATACAATTAAGGAACGCTCGCCTTCTACCGTAAAGTGAAGAAAATAAGGTGGTTTTTAGTTGCTTAGATGCGACAGTTTTGTTTATTCACACTTCTATTCAGAGAGGAATGAACTTTGTAGGAAAAGATAATCGGCATCACGCTGCATCTATTAATTTCCTATATTGTATTCCTCCGTTCTTTTGGCTTATATGTTAAGCACCTTTCGTCGGGATAGCCTCTGCCATGTAATTTCCACCTATGCCTTTTTTGCAATCTTGCCTCCTGTTAACGCCTCCCCTAATTCTAAATCTATAGTCCTTCCAAATCGTTTACACTCCCTCACCAAATAAGCTATCGTTTCTCCTCTCTCCCATATATACGACAAACGGTTGTTTCTAGTTCATCGTTCCTTCCCAAAATAGGCATATCATTTACAAACAACAAGAGATCAATTCTAATGCTTTTTCCGTTTTCTCAATATGCCACCCTAATCCGGATTCTATATATAATATACATATATAGAGAAAAAGAGAATAACATTTAATTTACTGCGATCAACGAAAACTATTACAGGTTATTTCTGCCCCTGCAAGCAAAGGCCATGGCGATGCTTCAGTTAAGCTGCACAATTCTCCTAATAACCTAGGTGTGCCCGAAGACCATCCCGGCCCTGAAGCTGCTGTAAGCGCGATTTCATGCCAGACCGATAAGGAGAACCTTCCGGATACAATCAGGGAGACCCCTTCAGCTGAAGGTCCCCCTCAAGACGAATCGATCGCTATCAAGAAGGTGGCGTTCGCCCCCGAAGCGGCCGGTGCTAGCAAATCAGAACGTTCGACCAGTGCGGTCAAGGGAAGCCGAGGCCGCCAGGTAACCGTTTTGAAGAAGACGAAAACGCAGACCAAGTCGGAAGACTGCAAGACGCAGTAAGAAGACCCCTGTGCTACCCCCGAGTTTGCCGTTGGTAGTTACTGAATCGATGGCTATTTTGGCCTCCCCGATTATCACGTGAGACGGAGCAGCCGACGGCAGACGGATCACTATGTTGGTTTGTTTTCGTTGAACACATAGTTGCACAGATCGTCTGTAAGCATTCCTGTCGGAGGCAAAACGTGCCATGTAAAAAGAAAGTGAAAAAATAAAAGTTTGGAAGTGAGGAAACGCACAAGTAAGTTTGCATAATTTCTCTTTTTACACTAATAAAACATGCTGAGCTGAACGATAGTCTGGTGACGAATAGTTGTTGCGTTGTGGAAATTGGATGTTTTGTCATAAGTGGGAGACCTTGCTGCGAAATATTGTAGCCATTTTGTTCTTTGCAAACAGGTTGCCTTATTTTAAACGAGTTTCATCGTTGACAGTTTGCCTTATTTTTAACGAGTTTTCGTCGTTGAAATATATTTATTTTTTGCACTTTGCACGACATCGAGACTATAACTTAGCTCTTAGCGCCTTCGTCAGAAAAGTGGCATTGATTTGGTCAAACGCCCTAAACTTTAACTTCGGTAGGTGAGGCCATATCACCTGGATACCGTAATAAGTCTGGACGCGATTCAAGTTGAAGAGACTTGCGGCAACGTCCCATGATAGTTTACTAGGGCCCCGGATACTCTGAAAATATTGTAGTTCTTTCCGAATTCTTTCATTCACGAGAATATGATTCCTTGGTAGGAGATGTGTGAGATAAATTTTAGCTTTTAATCCAAGAGAGGTTCATTAGCTTCAGTCAATTATCGTCCCCGTCGAAATTTTATTGCTTTTGTTTTATCTCTATTTACAACTGGATCCGGTCGACGTGATGCTGTAAGGTCACAAGGGCTGCTGTTAGTGAAACCGGCTGCAAGAGTATACAACTGAGTTATTTGTATAATTAAAGGCATTTATCTGTGAGTGACCATATCTCTATTCAGGAGGGTTGCTCACTGGCACCGAAAACAGCAGGGGGCTAAGATTATCACCTTGGGCAACACTAATGGTCTGTATGGTTGTCGTATGTTCGGCATATATGGTAATTTGTCCTTTCTGGAAAGTGCCTATAATGTCCAGGATAATCAAAGAAATTCAGCTAGTAAAAAGATACCTTGTTAAGTATAATCGCTTGTGCGACCGTATCAAAGGCCGCGTTGAAGTATATGAATACGGCAAAGAGATTTGGCCCATTTGGTTCAAAGTGTTCGCTGTATAGAGTTAGAAGTACGCATACTACCGTTGTTATCTGGCCCCTTCTGAAGACATGTTGTTTCCCAGTTGTTGCCCCGGCAGCCTTCTGTTAACCTAAATAAAATCGTCAATCACGGACTAGGATAGCCAGCAGAAGGTTTTTCTTCGCCATATTATCGCGTTACATCATCGAGTGGGATTCCAACAACCGCCGCGTACAGTACTATTCGAAAGCTTTATCTCATTCAACCGCCGCTTACAGTACTATTCGAAAGCTTTATCTCAGAATGGGAACCCAAAGTTAGACAAGTCTGACGAGGGATTAGATACCTGGATAATTTCAGTGCCTCTCATCTCTGGTATGGTCTTGCTTGTGATGTGTGTGCAATCGCAACGTTTATACCAGATACACAATTTGTGGACCAAGTCTGTTTGAATACCAATTTCTACAAGAAGAACAGGGAGTACGTCTGTCGACTGTGCTCTCAGGCGTGTACGAAGTACCACGCGTTTGCCTGCCTGGCCCTCGCGAAAAGATCACTGCACTGCCTCTCTCTAATAATATACAACTGTATTCCTCAATTTTCCCCTTTACATGGCGCACAATATAGTCACAGACTATGTTGAACATATTTGGTAGCTCGTCCCCACTAGCAGAAAATATCACTGCCTCTTGCCTAATCACAATCACCTTCGGTGTCTGTGATGTCCTTTGGCGGAGCGCCATAGCAAATCCTCTATCATCAGGCTCATCTTTCTCATTCCACTGTACTTCATCTTCTGCTTCGTTTTTTGCGTCCGCGTTTGATCCGGGAGGGTCTTCGTGCGATATACGCAAATCTGTCACTCTCGCGTCTTCGATGGGATTTGATGCGGCGTGTTTTTCTCGTCTATCAACAACGCCTCCGTCTACATGACTCCAACAATGCGTACATTTGCCCGGCGATCTGCTGACATTGATACGCGCAAAACCGGCGTTTCAGTTTCAAAGAGATTGTTCACCGGCATTGTGCAGTCGTCTTTCAAAAAAACTTCAAGTGAGAAAATACTTGATAATTATAATAATAACATATGTATACATATAAAAATGATTTGCTTTGTTGGGATACCGTCTATTGATAATTATATATGTATTTTTTATTTATTCTACCTAAAATAAATTGCTTAATCAGCATGGTCCCTTCAGTAAAAGAGCTGCAAAATATGTTTGTACTATATTCGTAGTAAACGTAGTAAAGTAAAAAGTTTCGTTACATAATACCTGTACATGTTTTTCCCGTAGTACATATATTTCTACATTAGTAAGGGGTTTCATGGCTTAGTATTAGCTTTACTTGTGTAATAGGATAAACTTGTTCCAATGTCTTATTAAAATAGTCGTAAGTGATCACTGTTGCTCGATTCACATTTACATCAATTGTCGCGGAAAGCATATGTCCAAATGTTCTCTATTGACTGCATTTCAACAGTCTAAATTCGTTGGTAAACGTCCCCGTCTACCACGATTTGAACGCGGCATGATCAAACCATTTTTTTAGCTGATGTACAAGCTGCTTATCAGAGAAATCTCTACAGAAAAGTGACAGCGGCATGTAGAGAGCCTGCCCGCTGCTCGGTTTGCTGTAGACCTTAGCGAATTGATGCTAAAATTAGTTAAGTATAGATTCGCTTTTGCGTTTAATAATGACATCTTGTTTCAAACCACTTTACTTATTCCAGGGATGGAATTTGCCGATGACCTTGCTTTGTTTACTTGTGCCCATCGCACTTTTTGAGAAATGGCCACATTGATTGGAATACAATTTCAATGAAAGATTAGTCCAGTAAATGTGCAACAAATGCTCTATGTTATGTCTGTTCTATGAAGATCTGGGCATCAGAGGAGTGAAGCTTAAGGGGGACGTGCTTTAGCGGGTTAGCGTCTCACGGGCTATCATCCATCCGCTGGCGTCGAGTCCCTATCTATACAGAAACTAAGCACATCGTTGTGTCCGTGAGAATAAATTGCTTTAACATTCGGTAGAAAGCGACAAGTCGTTACAAACATAATATTCGAATCGCATTACGATTATTTGGTCTAATCTTACGTCACGGTTGGGGAGTATAAGAATTCAAAGGGCATGTTACATTGGGTGCGTTGATCAAGACCACCTATAATTAACCACATGCGCATTCTCTTAGACACACCACAATTATTTTTGTACTACAATCTATGGACATTCGATCACGGTTGCGGGAGTCCTCCTTAGATTTTCCAACGGGTCATGTTAATTGTGACGGACCTACTCAATACAGGATCTAGAGCGAGTCACTCTAGTGGTTTTGGTGTCGCAAATCTTCCTTTGCAAATCGATGCATTGTGCCGTCACTCACGCCAACTACATCCGCGCGTATTCTTCAGCGATGTTCCGCGATCATCAGAAATCAACTTTTTGACACCTTTCACGATCTCGGGAGTCCTTACCGGCCTCGGCCTGTCGTGAATTTTCCTGGGTGCACTCCCAGAAGCTTCCTCGGACTTTTGTGCATAGTTGTATCTCTTGGCAATGTTATAGACAGTGCTTCTCGGATAGTTGAAGAAGAAAATTATCTCATTTAGGCTCAAGCAGTAGCAAGACGACCGGCATATATAGGGTATCCCCAAGAATGTTTTCGTGACGATAGTCTTTGATATCAAGTCTCAAAGCAATCCGAGTCGTGGCTGCGGAGTAATTAACATTTTCCGGCGGGCATGTCGAGATTGAGTGCACACACAAATGACTTACTCCATCAGGATGAATCACTCGTCACAGCTCTAGAAGCACACACAACTAATTATTATCTCTTAACGCGCTGTAGACGGTACTGCGATTCGCAGCAACGTCTCGGGCCACCTCCCTCGTACTTGCAGAATACTTCTCGGGCTGACCCCCGGCCAAGATTTAGCGTCTACGGGACTGCTTTTCACATTGCTTCATAGACGAACCCCCCATAAATGTGCAAATGTGCAACGGTGGGGCTTCGAACCCGCGCACCTATATGTCTCCTCCGGTCGCGAGGCGCTGGCGAATGCACCACGTCACCGGGCTCGATTTGTACTTGCAGAAGGACGATCGGTTACTGCTCGAAAGATGCGCTCCTCCATAGCTGGTGTTCTTGCCGTTCTCGGTTTTCCAGCGTCGCAGTGACGGCCATGGTGTGATCCAGTTTCACACACGGGACGATGTATGTTCACTGACATGTTAGTAAGTAAGCGTCTGGAAACCGCATCTGATACAAAGTACAAAGTAAGCGTCTGGAAAACACATCTGATACAGCCGCCGCGCCTCGCTTACAGCGACACACAGATTTACGTCTGGCACGTAGCACAGCCGCAAAGAAGAAGGTACTGGACTTATCCGCTGTTTTACCTGTTCGCTCCGCAGAGACACCGCGGCGTGTTGGCACCATAAAGATTGTAGACGACGCTCTCAGAGTTGGTCGAAGCTACATCGGTTTTGTGTTTGTTTCGTATTCAAACTAAATATTTGGTTCATCCATAAATGTCCCACCGGTCCTCTTTGCTGATTGGCCGATTTGGGCACACACCATGGGTTGTCTTCGATGTTTCTGACAGCTGTGGGACGCGCGTGCAGGGCTGATGATGATGATGATGATATCGATGTTGTGGTTAGAGCGAGATATTGAGGCGGTGACGGAGATGCATCGAGAGAGCTTACATGAGACTAAGCGAGCCTATGTCGGGCTATGTTGTTGATGGTTATAGCAACGCTGTGGCTGTGGACGTTGGAGTGCAGCTTCGCCAACGTGCTCTGTCGGCTGTCGTGCCATCTTACTGGCGCCGGCTTGTATCAACATTACAGTAGGCGGTTGTTCTGTTGTGATGTTGTGGTCAGATCCATCACAATATCGCATCGATATGCCCTCCGAAAGGGTGGAGCAGTAGAGTGAGCGGATTGAGCTCGACCAATTATTTCGCGGAGCCACCATCAAGCAGTTCCTTTAACATAGTAAATGGTTACGTGCGTGTGCTCCTAGAGCTATGACGAGTGATTAGTCTGATGGAGTAGGTCATTTATGCATGCACTCAATCTTAACATGCCCTATAGAAAATCTTAATTACTCCGCGGCCGCGGATCAGATCGTCTTAGATTTGGCATCAAAATGATCGTCATGAAATGCGAATGCTCGAGTGTGATAGTTCTGAGCGCTGTGAGTAGTCATACGGTTGCGATTTCGAAGTATCGGACGTGAAAGCTAATAAAATAACTTTATTCTTTTGCGAATTCACTTCTCAACGACGGTGTTGTTTCTTCTAGCCGGCTTTTTTGCTCCTCAGAACTGCATTCGCAGTCTTTTCTCTCGAATACGACGATGTCCTAGTTTCAGTAAAAGATAATTGGTTGTCTCCTAATCGCGCACAAATTTCTCATCTGCCGGGCAACAACACCCGAGTCATAGATTTTAGTAATTCCACTCTCACCCCAAAACAAGACTTCTCAGAAACCATGTGCATTAGAAAACAAAATATTTGCTTTAACGAGCTTTACAATTCCCTATAAACATGTTCCAACAAATTCCGAATATATATACATATGCTTGAACCAATATTGTGCCCTCCGTTCCCGGCATCGAGAACGTGCCACGTACTTATCTGCCCTATCGTATGAAATACACGTAAAGAAGTGTAACGTTAGCATGATGGCATCCAGAAATACTCACTTTGAGCGGCCTGTGTAGATTAACATTGCTTCAAAAGTTCGAATTATCTATGATCTAGCAAGTGGCCCCTCGCCGTATGAAAGCAAAATTAGAACTCAGTAGATGCTGCCTAAACATATATTATTAAACTAATTGTGTGAAGTGACTATATATATAGTTAGAATAAGCAGCCATATAAAGAAGTCTTTGAGTGCGAAATATTCGATTGATGTGCTCCTGACAAGCTATATATATATATATATATATATATATATATATATAAAGTTTTTCAAGTTTCAAACGTGGTTTATTCAACGGAACTGCATTTTGCAATGCTCCGTAAATAAAAATGGTTACACATATATATATATATATATATATATATACGTAGACGGTGATCTGCGTGCGATATCGTTTAAGCTTGCCATCCAAATTGTGCCTATGCGGGGCATTTGTTGACGTCCCTGTGTCAATTTAGTGGGCAGTATTACTGTATGTATCCTCTTACCGGTCATTACGACGAAAGGAAGTTATCTTATCGCGCCGCATTTCTTTTTGCCGAAGGCTCGGTTGGGCTTTCGGCAATGGAGGCCTCCACCTCATGGTGGGAAGCGAATCGGTGGCTGATCTTTGGCGCCGACAGGTCTGAGCCGTTACTATCATTATTGTTATCCTAAGTTCTCTTTTCAACGCTACTCCGAAACCTAGCGGTATGGCGGTATACCTCGGTTGCCGTTGAGGTGTACGTGCGTTACATCACTGACTTCAGAACGACTGATAAGGTGCTCGACTCCACACAAACTTATTGCTGGCAAATAGCGGCGCCTCCACACTAACCACGACAATACGACACACACGATGAAATAAACTAAGTATATACAAGTCAGTTGGGCCTCTGCTGTTTGGTATGCAACCAATTCTGGTTAAATTGGCCTAAATGGATATGGATCCGCTAAATATGGATTGCCGACAACTGGCGAGCGCAACGTTTATAGACGTCGTCGGAAGGCAGCTTAGACAGCGGTCCTGTCTTACTACTGGCTAGTAACAACAACAATGATATACAATAGAACAGATGTTTAGCTATTTGGCTTATTTACCATTTGATACTATCGCTAACACGAATTCGAATCAGTTGCACCGCGTAGTGTTCAATCTACTTAACACGTAATGCATTGCTCAGATATATTGCGAATAAAGTCACTTGTATTTGTTCGCAATAATTATCAATACGGATGTTGGGCTAGACGTGGCATAGAAACCACGCTGTTTCTCAGCTCATTTTTCCTTTTTTTGGTGAGAGGGAAAAATGCTTTTACGCACGTCCAAAACGGGTAGTGTGGGACTCGATGCCGATGTTGTTGGCATAATACCCACTAAAATGCTGTCATAAATGCGGAGAGCTGGGGCACCTCTCCAGGGAGTGCACGGGGAAAGCGACGTGCTACAACTGTGGTGAAGACGGGCACGCAGCCAACGTCGCCGCATGCCCGAAGTTTCGGGAACAACTTGAGGAACTTCGTCGCCGCGGCGGCCGAGCCAATACCCGAGCGGCACCCGCGCTCTCCGCCTCAAGGCCATGCCCTACGGCGGCCCAATCCACTCCCGGAGGCCACCCTAGTGCCGCGGTGGATTCCGAGGGCTTTACCCTGGTAACCCAGAGGGGCCGCAAGAGGGTACAAGGGTCATCACCCCTTGCGGACCCTCGGGCCTCCAAGGCCCCCAACACCCAGCTCTCTCCTAACTCAACACATGACCAAGATTCTTAAAGCTCTACAGCTAAACTGCAACCGTAGCAGGGCAGCATATGCAATGCTTGAAGAGGTCAGTAGCAGAGCCGAAGCAGATGTGCAGCTGCTGAGCGAGCCCAATGTCCGGTGGGCAGAAGAGAACCGCCCGGACCGGTTTACCGACGGCGAGAGGGCAACAAGCATTGTACTTGACCGCCGCTGCCACTCCCGGATTTCAGGGCATGGCAGCGGCCACGGTTTTACTTGGATTGACGTGGCGAACGTTGGGCGTTTTTACTCATGCTACTGCAGCCCCAACGTCCCACTTGAAGATCTTATCAAACTTTTAGAAGACTTAACCGCATCTTTTAACCAATGTGACAAGCTCTTAATTATAACAGGAGATTTTAACGCTTCCGCCGGCGCGTGGGGTTCCGCCGCTACGAACCGGAGAGGACACGCAGTCCTCGAGTGGTTGGCGGCCATGGACCTAGTCGTTCTTAACACAGGTGCTCCTACATTCCACAGGGCAGGGCGCACCTCTTGTATAGACCTAACTATCACACGCCGGACAGAGGCCCACAGGATTTTAAACTGGAGAGTTTTAAATGACGAAGAATCGCTAAGTGACCACCATATAATCGAATTTCACGTGACGACCAGCTTAAAGCAACCATCTGCAGGGCTGCATCCGCCTATGAGGCGTCAGGGAACCGCCGAACTCCGGGAGTCCCTTAGGGCCTGCATAGGCCCGGATGGCCCGCCCGCTTCGATGACGGGCCTCCAGGAGCTCTTAGAGACCGCCTGTAGGGCTCCCTCGGGGCGCGGCACGAATTCTAGGCGCCGCGGCACACCAAAGCACTGGTGGACTGCGGAGATCGGACACCTAAGGAAGAGGTGCCTTCGAGAGAGGCGCCTTTTTACGCGTGCCCGGAGGCGTGCGCCCGAGGGGAGGTATGCCCTGTACCATGGCGCCGAGTATAAGAGGCTGAGGACCCTCTTACGCAGGGAGATCTTCAGAAGTAAGGAACGCTCCGGGAGAGCCTTTCTCGAAGAACTGGAGGACGATCCCTGGGGCCGTCCATACAAGATGGTAAAGGGGTGCCCGCCTTTTAAACGGAGAGTGGACCTCACGCCGGACGAGGCCCAAGAGGCAATATCAGTCCTCTTCCCAAAACATCCTCCCTTTGACCGCGCCCCCTACCTGGAGGCCTCAGGGACGGAAGAACAGGATCCTCCAGAAGTCACCTTGCAAGAGGTGCACGAAGCGGCGGCACGCCTCAAGGAGGGAAAGGCACCAGGCCCCGACGGCGTTCCGGTCTCCGCGGTCAAGCTACTAATGACGGAATACCCGGAAGCAGTAGCCGCTGCGGCGACTGGGATGTTCCGGACGGGCTCGTTCCCTGCGGCATGGAAGGCTGCAAACCTAGTTCTCATACCCAAGGGCCCCGGCTCCTACCGCCCGATCTGCCTACTCGGCGCCCTGGCTAAAGCATTCGAGTCCATCGTGGAGGCACGCCTCCGGGACTTCGCGGAGGGGACCGACCTGCTATCCGACGGCCAGTACGGATTCCGCAAGGGCTACTCAACCATCGGCGCCATAAAGCGGATCCAGACGCAGGTTGAACTCCTCCGCGAGTCCCCGCCTAGAAGACGGGACTTGTTCCTCGCGATTTTACTGGACGTCAAGAACGCTTTTAACAGCCTTCCATGGAAAGTCATCCTAGGGACTCTCCACAGGAAAAAGGTCCCCTTTTATTTACGAAAGCTTTTATCAAATTATCTACATGACAGAACAATCCAGTCCCACGGGTCCGTTTTTAACATGACTGCAGGGGTGCCACAGGGATCCATACTTGGCCCCCTGCTATGGATTATAACCTACGACGACGTGTTGCGGCTGAGGGATCTCCCCCCCGGCGTCAACCTCCTTGCCTACGCTGACGACCTCGTCCTAACCGTCCAGGCTCGGGCCGCGGACCTGCTGCAGAGCCGTGCGAACGAGGCACTTGGCGACGTCGCCCGCTGGATGCAAGAAGCGGGGCTCGCTCTCGCCCCAGCCAAAAGCGAGGCGATACTCTTGGTGGGCCGAAGAAAATGCCCCGACCTTCACCTCCGCCTAGATGGCCAGGAGATCGTACTCGTCAACCACGTAAGGTACCTCGGGGTTACCCTTGACAGGGGTCTCCGCGGTACCGAACACGTGCGGCGGGTGACGGAAAAGGCAACGAAGACGGCCAATGACTTCGCACGTCTCATGCCCAACACATATGGTCCACGGCAGCTGAGAAGACGAATAATTATGTCCGCGGCCGAGTCGGTTGCCCTGTACGGAGCTCCGGCCTGGCCCACCAACACACTAAAATTCGCCGCGAACAGGACTCGCCTGCGTAGGGCCCAAAGGGTCGGAGCTCTCAGGGTAATCTCAGCGTACAGGACGGTTAGCGCCGCGGCGGCCTTCGTCCTTGCCGGAACGATCCCGTGGGATTTAAAGGCAGCCGAGCGCCGCCGCTTATGGGATAACCCAGGCCTCAAAAAAGACGAAGCACGTCAGCGCACAATCGACCTCTGGCAGGAGGAGTGGGAAGACCTCGAACAGGGTGCCCCAGGCGCCAGCCTCCGCACCCTGATCCCAAATATCAGAAGCTGGCTTAACCGGCCGGGGGGGGAAATCACATTCCACACAACCCAAGTCCTCACAGGTCACGGCGACTTCCAGTCGTACCTGTTCAGGATTGGAAAGGCCCCCAGCCCCACGTGCGTCCACTGCGGCGATGGACTTGACGACACTCCAGAGCACACGGTGCTTAGGTGTCCGTCATGGGCGGAGCAGCGCGCAAGCTTAACGGAGTTTTTAAGTAACAACCCAGCTCTTAACCTACACGACCTCACTATGAAAATGACGGAATCAATTTCAGGATGGAACAAAGTGACCCAAGCTTTTAAGAACATACTGCAAGAGAAGACAAGGGCCTCCCTCCGAGTCCGCTCGCGCCTCCCCGAGGCTCCCGGGGAACACATCCGCCAGGACCAGTAGACTCGCCCCCCCTGACTGTTTGATGATATGCGCAAGCAGTTCCCAGTCAGCGTGGGGGACGGGGACACGACTGGTTTTTAGTGGGTTGGAGCCCCACACTACCGGCCCGCACTTGCAGGGAGCTCCCTTGCTGCGGTGCCCGCGTGTGCAACCGCATTTTCCAGTTAGTCCTCTTTAAAAAAAAAAAAAAAAAAAAAAAAAAAAAAATACCCACTAAAAACCTCTCACCTAAATGGCCTCAGGAAGAGGTGAGGAGCTGGAACCATTCTTTAATACTACTTCAACCCCTTCGAGCTCATTCTTCCTGCCGCGGAACTTCCTACATTTTTCCTAAACACGGTCAACGAAACATTGTGGGCTTAATTATGTATTGCCTACATAACATTTTTGCATACATAGCAATTTTAGTGAGGTAGTTTAATTTTAAATTGCAAAGAACAGTACAATGCTTTAATCTGCAGTGAATCTATGTGCATTCTAGTAAATTGTATACCGCACCCGGTAGGGTTGATCAGATGTCTTACTTTGTCACCAGAGGCGGTGTACTTTACCGTTTAAAAAATATATCTGTATTTATAATCACTCTGCTCACATTGTCGTTTCACAGATAATTTAAGAATAAATTACACCACTACGTTGATATTGAATATATGCTTATGCGTTTAAATTTCTATAACTTCTAGTGTGTTAGAGCGATTCGAACCGTTTTGAAAGTTGTCATCAGACCAAATTACGTGCTGGGAAGTGTGCAATTACCAAGCTATATGGAGACGTCATGATTATGCAAAATTGCCATAAAGTTCATTCGCTTTTGATATATATGCAACAAGATAATGCGAGCGTTTACTCTAAAGGAACCCACATATAAGTAAGGTTTAATAAAGCCATGGTTTTGCTTACTGTAAATCTTTTACTGTTTTCAGTTGTAATCACCCCTTTGCAACAAAAAAAAATTGTCTAGAAATATTTGCTTTGTAAAGCGTGCAGCACAGAAGTGTTAGGTGATACTGACGTCGACCGCATTACACAGTGCCTCGGAGGCTAATCAGAAAAAAAGTGCCTCCGAGCGTTCAAACGACCTACGAATCCAGGACGGTCTCCTAAACAAATATTCTACCTTGCGATCAAATATCTTAAGGAGCGGCGTTTCTATTTAGCCACCCGACACGGCTGTGCTAGAGGCAGTAAAAAATTGAAAAATGACGCGTCCGTGCTTCGTATATATATAATGTGTAAAAAGTGTTTCTGCCGTGAACGCTCTTGTTGTTGTCGTCGCTGTTGCTGTCATTGTTAATGTTGTTGTCGTCCACCTCAATTAGCACACTACGCGCCGCGTCTAGCCATGAGGATAGCACAGTAACCGCAAGATTACTCGAGTACTCGAGTGCTAGAAGGAAAGAAAATGATCCGCTCATCGTGGCCCGTACTCGAGCTAACCGGCGATGCAAAATATGTTCTAGGCGATAATCATGGGCAAGAGTCATGTTCTCAAAGACAGACTCTGTTCGCACCTTGTAACACAGCACCTACCCACCTACAAAAATCATGATAATGCTACGAGAGTTTCAGCCGGAAACGTTTGTTACCCTTCCCCTACGTATATCAGCCCATTGTGCACCTCAAAAGTGTTTTTGAAACAATATTTTTTTGCTTTTGTATGTGTGAAATGAAACGCCCAGATTCTATGTGTATTTTAAAATGTCAAAAGTACTCAATACTCATTATAGTTAAGAGTGCCGACTTGCTTGCTTTCCGTAAATGTATTGTTTCTGAAATGCTTTCTTTCCGCAAAAGTTTTGCTGGTAGTATCTTTGCATGATATATATAAATGGTAAATAAAAACATTTTAGGGAATTAGACCGCTCCAGAACTAGTGCATTTACAGTCCCGACACTACAATATACTAGAATAATAATTGGGTAACTGGTAGCGTTTAATTTAAGCAGCGTTAAGAGGAGTACCAGTTAAATTCAGTGATAATAGCCGAGGATCTGCGCTGCTCGTTCTACGTCCAGCAGGTATGTTTTAGGCTGCAGCATACATTTTCGATGCATACATTTCTTAACATGACATTTGCCAACATTTCGCCGCATACTCGTACATTTTCCAAAATGCTATTTTCTAACATTTCGCAGCAGACATTTCTTAACACGAAAAATCAGCAATATACTACTACCGAGCAAGATGGCTTAGTGGCAAAGCTTTTGCCTTGTATTCGGGAGGACTGTGTTCGACACCCAGACCACTCTTAAATTGGTTTTCATGGTTTCCAATTTAGACAAGGTAAATGCCGGAGTGGATTAAAATTAGCCATGAAATGAATAAACCGTACACGGGCAATAGCCTTACGGAAAATCGTTTAAAAAAAGTTATAAAACACAATAACAATAATGTATAACGGAAGAAATGCAACGTAATTTTTTGCTTACCTTAGGTGAAAATGGAGACTCTAGGTGTGATTCTATCGGTCCTACAAGATTGAGGTGTGTTTACATCGACCAGTCTCACCTACCAAATAACACCTAATAGACTACCAACGTAGGTCTATGATTATCTCAACGAACCGATTGAATAGCACGAGCTTTGACTTTCAAAAATCCGATACCTTGCATAGATCTTTCCACTGTTTTTGTTTTGTCAATTATATCAATCAATCAAGTTTTAATAATTACGATTTCCATCAAGTGGACAATCTGTCACCCTTCGTTAAAAATATACAGAAATACGAGTATATGTGCCAATCAGTAAGTAGTGCGTACGCGATAAAGCAACAAAATTGAGTATAATTAACACAATAAGAGTTTGTAACTAACCTTAAACAGGCTTATTTTACATCTAATAAGTTTACAACAGTTCACTATGAAACACGCGTTTCGTCGTTCTTCAGCTGTAAGAGAAGATGTGGTTTAAAAACAACATCCCCAAAGGCAGCTCGTTCCAGGTCGAGGGCAGTATGTAGACCGTAGAGTGCCGAAGAAGGGGGAGTCTGAACCCTGGCACCCTGAGCTGATCCCTGTAGCGCTGCGACTGTAAGGGCAAAGTCAAAAGCATAATCTGAAGGAATTCTATTGTTTTGCACCTTATAGGCTAGCACCGCTAAATTTAAACGTGTCAGCTTATCAAGCTTATTGAGAAGCCCGAGCCATGAAGTCGGACTCGCGCGACGAGGAGAACCTATTATGGCTGTAACCGCATTACTTTGAACAACCCTAGCTTGTCTAGGGTCTTAGAAAACGTGTCACCCCAAAGAGTAATTTACTAAGTTAGAATTGGCTCTATATAAAAGTTGGTAAGCATAACCCCTATGGAGACTTGGTCTGAAGATGGATCAGAATAAGATGATGCGAACGCAAAATAGGTGTTAGCGTACAATCGCTAGTAAGTGCCATGCATCTCTAATGCAGACAGAGTTACTGGTCTTACTCAAGCCCTTTAGAAAAATGATTTTTTGATATTGCAAACAAATAAAATGCAACAACGTGTCATGATGATAAACGTGCCTAAAGTCACAGAAACTGCAGCAAAATTAGGACATGCAAATCTTGGTGCTACAAAACTTGTTGTTGGCAATATGTTTCTTTGGTGGGTTACTCGTCATTTGAATTCAGAACCTCAGTAAAATGTACCAAACTTTTAGATAAAGAGCATCATCAATATTTATCGAGTCTTATTCGAATCCTCACGTCAGAGTTTCAGGCCATCCTCACCATACCGTCCCACCTTCCACGTATATACACCGCACGGCCGTGAAACAATATATATATAGGGCACCTCCATTGAGACCGCTACACAAGAGACCGATTTCTGGTCTCAACAACTGCACAACACGTTCGATGGGGCACATTAAAAAAACACACAAAACGCCCTTTGTACATTACTGGATTAAGGGTATGCTCTACCTATCTGGTAAGGAGTATTTAAACTTACTAAAGCTCAGGATCAACGCATTACCAACGCGTGCCAGATTGGCCAGGGGACGCTCGGGCTACAACAAACGTTGTAGGCACGGGTGTCATGCGCCTAAGACGTTGGGTGATGTCGCTAAGATGTGCGATACAACACACAAACAAACTATAAAGAGACATGACGACGTCTGTGATCGCGTGGCGCGTCTTCTCCGCGAGAGGGGTCATGAGGTGGTTCGTAAGCGAGTATTCTGTCGACCGACTGTACCGAATCTAAAGCCCGACCTTGTAATAACAACACCTACCGAGGTCTGGGTTGTAGATGCCGAGGTTTGCGGCCCGAACAGGGACCTGGCAAAAGCGCGGCAGAACAAGATCACCAAATAAGACGTCGAGTTCCTAAGAGCAGCGCTCCCCGACCCGCAAAAACCTCGCAGATTCGGATCCATCACTATCTCTATGAGTGGTGTATGGGACTCCGAATCTGCAAGTACGCTCTTGGGGCTCGACGTCACGAAAAGGAATCTTATCGATCCTACCGTCGTAACACTGCAAGGAACCTTGAGGATATACCGCTCGCACCGAGTCCATAAGAGCGGGGGCTGCCATCCAGCAAGGACACGGACAACTGATTCTTAACTCCACGTGACAACTTTTTACCACCATTTTTATTAAGGCGAGCACTGCCGAGTGTGCAAATGTATTGTAAATTATTCATAAATCATCGCAATATTTTCTATATTTATATATATATACCCGCTTTTCTTTACTTACGTAATCACATTTTTGCGTAGTAGCACTGGTTGGCAAGCCAAGTACATATATATATATATATATATAGGGTGTGCGAATATTTCGCTGACATCCTTCAACCATTTTCCCGCGCTCATTTTTGCTGCATCTGGTTCTTCTTCCTAGAAAATTCAATTGAATTTAGCATGCTATTTACAACGTTTTTTTTCTTTAACTCACTTACATAATGACCCACGTGTATTGACAAACTGCATATGAGTTAGAAGTCTGTCTGTGCTACTGGTGACCTGACTGGTCTGCCCTTGACCGCTCCAGTAGTAGTAGTAGTAGTAGTCCGTTCCACTTATTATTCCACCCGTCGACCTGCGTGCGTGCGGCGTTGCCACTATGGAATCGGCGCTTGCGCTGATGATGACGTTTCAGCCAGGCCGTTATGTAACTCTTTTGCGATACCACACGTTTCCAGGCCCTCTGCCGTTACTGTCAGCAATACTATGGCTCCTGTTGTCATTAGTTTGTTACTGTTGCTGCTGTTGTTGCTGCCGCTGCTGCTGCTGCATCAACAGAACCCACTACAGTAACTCGTGGAGTGTTTCTGCCACTATTGACCTTGCTGTTGTTGCTGTTGTCGCTGTTATCGCTGTTGCTGTTGTTGCTGTCGCTATTGCCGTTGTCGCTGTTGTTGTTGTTGTTGTCGTTGTCGTTGTCGAGACGCCGCTGCCACGAATGTTGTCGGCCGGCTCAATTACCACAGTACACGCGTCTACGCGCCGTGATGACTGACCATCGCTTGAGCGACTGTTTGTGACTACGATCATAATAATCGTGTCAAGAATGAGCGACGATGACATTAACAACAACGACGACAACAACAACAACAACAACAACAATTACCACTACCAATACGCGGTCGACAGAGACGAAGATAGCAACGGCAACAACAATAACAACAACAACACAACGACAACAACAACAAAAAGAGCAATTAATACGGGGATCACAAAGACAACAACGACAACAACAACAACAACAACAGCGACAACAAGAACAAAAACAACAGCGACAAGGATGAATACACCAGCAACAACAACAACAACAATATCGGTGGCAAGGCTGACAACACCAGCAGCAGCAGCAGCAGCAACAACAACCACAACAACAACAGCAACAACAATTTACTGAGTGCCGTTGTCTGACGTGCGTAGCTAGATAGGGTCACTCTCCTGCCAAGGACCTCTCCACATCGCGCGCGTGCATCGGCTGGTGCGCTCCGGTGCGTTTTGGGTTGAGGGATGTCGCTGCTGCCGCCGTCGCCGCCGCTGCTGCTGCCGTGACCCTCATCTTGTTGTTGCTGCTGCCAGCAACAAGCAAATCGCCAAAAGGTCCGAGGCTTTCACAGTTCTCCTCACATCTCATCATCACCATCACCATGATCATCATCGTATCATATCATCGCGATTTCTGTCTAGACGGCTACGGCAGCTGCTGCTGCTGCTGCTACGGATTCGTACCGTGGCCGTGATACGAAGCGAATCGTTCTAGCCAGCAGCCAGTGCTCACTCAGTTCTCAACGATCCTCGAACCGTGACTGGCTCACAGACTGACTTACTGAGTGACGATCGCAGCTAGAGCGAGTGTGTCCACTGCTCCTGTGTCCGTTCGTGTGCGTTTGTGTGCATTGCCTTACCTACATATACGACTTATCCACGTCGGATCCTTCTCTCTTCAGCAGCAGCATCTGTTGCTGCTACTGTTGTTGTTGCGGTTGTTGTTGTTATTGTTGTTGTTGTTGATGTTGTTGTTGTTATTGTTGTTGTTGTTGTTGTTGTTGTTGTTGCTGTTGTTGTTGTTGTTGTCGTCGTCGTCGTCGTCGTCGTCGTTGTTGTTGTTGTTGTTGTTGTTGTTGTTGTTGTTGTTGTTGTTGTTGTTGTTGTTGTTGTTGTTGTTGTTGTTGTTGTTGCTGCTGCTGTCAGTATTGTTGTTGCGGTGGTTGTTGTCGGTATTGTTGTTGTTGGTGTTGTTGTAGTTGTCGGTATTGTTGTTGTTGTAGTTGTCGGTATTGTTGTTTTTGTTGTTGTCGGTATTGTTTATGTTGTTGTTGTAGTTGTCGGTATTGTTGTTGTTGTAGTTGTTGGTACTGTTGTTTTTGTTGTTGTCGGTATTGTTGTTGTTGTTGTTGTCGGTATTGCTGTTGTAGTTGTCGGTATTGTTGTTGTTGTTGTCGGTATTGTTGTTGTTGTTGTTGTCGTGGCTGCTGCTGCTGTTGCTACTCTAATAGTTTTTGCTTGTACTGTTGTTGCCTTTCGCGACTTGAGCCAGCCTAAGTCAAAGCTAGTAGTGACTATTATGTTGCGTTGTCCTGCGCATTTGTAGGCCTGTCTACGTGTTTATTCTGCTGGGTGTTTCCCTTTTTTTTGTTCGCTCTCCGCGAATGTGTATATATATGCATCTGTGTGTCTTTGCGTCTGAGTGCGTGTATATATAGCTTTTTATGATTCTGTGTTTGGATGTACTGCCCGGACGATGACAGTTTTGTCATTGTCTAGTTCTGACTGGGAGCGATTTGGCTAGTATCCTACAAATGTCGATTGCACTTGTGTGGCCAGTACAAGTCGCCTATAGCCCGCTCGTTTTTGTCTGATCGGGTGTCTACAAACGTATCCGGATAGAGGACAGATATTATTTCTATTACCTAACCTACGTCCACGTGGCCGTGGTGATCGCGCGAGCGAGCAGTGCCGCCTACCACCGCAGTTGTCAAGAAGTTGAAGTATGTCGGCGATCTTTAATAACGCCATCGTCTGGCCTCCTCGTAACGAGTGACTCAGTGAAATGTGATTACTGTGATGTATTACGTTCTACACAGTTGACGGTTACGCATAACGGAACGGACGGCCACATTGCCGTTAACATCGTATTTTTATCGTGCATCCGTCGTCGTCGTCGTCCGTGAGAGCGCCTCGTCTCGACTTTGACTCAGACTCGAGTGACCCCGACGTAGGAAGTCACAGCTCATCGACCCAGTTGTTCGGAAAGTTGGCAAACGTTCTTCGTCACGGTGAGCTTTGTGTATATATATATATATATATATATATATGTATATATAAATATAAATATATATATATATATATATATAGAAAATATTGTGATGATTTATTAATCATTTACAATACGTTTGCACACTTGGCAGCCTATATATATATATATATATATATATATATATATATAAATGTACCTATTCAAAACTTAAGTTCAAAATATATGTATTGAGTTATGCCCGCAACACGCCATCTGGCCAATAACACAAAAACGCCGAAACGCTTTCTAGATTCTCGTGGTCGCCGACCAGTCGTGCTTAGTCATCTCAAACGAAATATTGCGTAATAATAATAGTAAAGCATTTTCATAAGATTCGTATATTAGAGATATATGTGGGAATGCCGTTGATACTGATAGACTCAAGTAGCTGAAAGATGGTTTGTCCAGGAGTTGGATCCATAGACTGGCCTATGCAAAACGATTTATATATATATATATATATATATACTGCGTCTACTAATTTCTGAAAGTAGTACGAAAATAAAACTTAATGGAAAGAAATCACAAATGTTAATGTTTGATCCTCAATGCACCGCTTTCATGTGCTCATACAAACTGTTGGATTCAAGAGAGACGCATATTGTATACTGTCAAACTCACTTATGCAAAATACGGTTTGCAACGCAGTACAGTTTGGCATTTCTGTTGTTTGACATTTTATCAGTCGTGAAACATAGTAGACTGTGCATAAATAATACTCACTTGTTCCATAATATAAAAAAAAAAAATATATATATATATAAAGGAAAATATAACCCATAATTTTCGTAGGATTCTGATATAGTTCCGCCTTTTTGATCCCGGCGCGGCACATTAAGAATATTAATGACTTTTTACGGTTGTGAGTACTTCTACGACTTCTACTCAGAATTTCTTTGAATTAGGGTCTTACGGAACTTCTGAATTTTTGGCAAAGCTAGTAGAGAATAAATCAATGTACGAACGAGTTGGCATAACTCTGCACATTGGCTGAAAGAAGCGTGCGTGACTTTTTGTAAGAAAAATGCCTTCACGGAGGTTACGTGCTATTTACTGAAAGGTCACTCGCTATAGAGAGCGGCAGGCATGGAAAAGAGCAAGCGATATAAGCTCGACGTATTGTATGAACCACTACGCTAAAAGAGCACGGACGGATGCATTTATATCTCAGCATATGATCACATACCCCTAAGGGTGGCTAGGCCTACACCAGGACAGGTTGCATTCATTGCTGCGAAGGGCAGCAACAAACGCCGACGATCCTCTTGCAGGGAGGTCTGCCTGAAATATATTCCTATGATTAAAAGGCATAACTTAATACGGCTATGAAAATAGAGATTATATTATGCAATATTGCTTAAGTGCAATACGCATATATAAACACCGAGAGAAGCTGATTTGCACATATGCATACTGGGTGGTATCTCTTATTGTTCAATATAGTTTCTCCGAAGCTCAGCACATCTAGTGCGACGATTTCCAATAGCCCTTATACCATAAGCAAAATATTCGGAATCTTTAGACCCCAATACTTGCTTGCGGCGCACATTACATATATCGCATCACTGTTGGTCTGATATCTCTCTTTGGTAAGATACTTCTTGAGGTTTCCAAATATAATATCCGTACAGAGCCAAGTCCAGATAATTTAGGGGACGTTCGATAACCTGCAATTCAGTTCGTGTAATTTGTCCACAGCCAAAAAAGACATGTGGGCAAACGCATTGTCGTGGTGAAACAGCACAGTCCTCTTCTGCAACAGTTATCGGTCACCCTGTAGAAAAGTCGTGAATGAATAGAAAAGCGTTCGCATCCCAGAAAAGAGTCGCTAAAATCATTCTGGTCAATATGTACTCCTTTACCCTGCTAGGAGGCGTTTTGCTGTGTGCGGTTCACTTGTTGATTAGTTGCGTCTTCCCGTCCTGAGGTGAAGTGCTGGATCTAGGTTTCGTCCGCGGATACGAATACGTGCCAAATGCTTGCGGATTTTGTCTTAATTGTTTTAAATTGCTTTCCAAAATTGACACGTGTAACAGTTTTTGATCAACAATTCGCTGCGATAGCCACTGTTTGATGTATTGCACCATGGCTAATGCCCATATTTTCCGCTATTTCGCGCAGCTTCAATCGGCAATCAGTCATCACACCTTTGTAGACTTCTAGCAAAATGTTCTTATCCGAAGAAGCTTTTCGCCGTGGTGCATCCTCAGTGCCCATACTTCCCTTTTAAATGAGGCGATTATTTTTACTTAATTACTTAATTTTCGAAGCACACTAGTTTAGCGGATGCCTAGGAGAGCAGAATTCGACAGTACGCATGGCAAGATCCTGGCTTGTTACAGAAACGCAGGAGCCGCCCAAATCCCACCATTGCTACACGAGACCCACGGGTCTAATGAACCCGCTTTTATCGAACAAGGAGATATACTCGAATAACGTGGTGATGAAGTACGTGCGCGGGCATCTACTTAGGAACTCGTCATTACTCTGATTACAGATATACAATAGTATATATATAGCAAAAGAGAGAAATACTTACACTCCCGCCCTTTAACCGCGATTTAATACGCGCGGACCCGAACGGGAGTGCCCACCAGCCCGAATTGACAGGCCAGCAGATCCCCCACCCTCCCCCCTATCGAGGTTCGGAATGGGGGTACCACACTACTCCACCGTACCGATTAGACGCATTCACCTCGCGATTCCGCGTTACACCCCAGAATATACATTCCCCCCGAAGGAGGTCCGACCACTCCAGAGCAGGGGTTCCCCGTAAAATACGGGGCCAGAAGGCCCTCTCGACCGGTGGTCTGCGTTCGTGTGGCCACTTCTCACTCATTTTGCCTATTAAGCCAAGGCAGCAGGCGTCCCGGACGGTACCACCGAGTGTCACTCGGGGCGTTAACCGTCCAGCCCGGGGGACTTCTATGCAGCACAAGTCCCCCGTATTGGCAGTAGCCTTAACAGCCCTCGAATGGGCCACGACAGGATGACAATATAAATTCGTTGACACCCAAATCTATCGTATGCCTTGCCCCCCGGTTAGTTCTTAAAACACGGGAGTGTCGGTTTAGGGAGTTTGTACCGTCTGACTAGGTTAGGCCCGCTAGGTTAAATTATGGAAGTTAATAAAATTGATGGGCTTAAAAATTACTGTAAAAAACTTTAAATGTATACAAATCTGTGCTTTTGCGAGAAGTGGAAATGATAGGTTTCCATTTGCGAAAGATCTACGACAGGGTTAATCATGGTGTTTATCACTAATTTAACTATACACCGAAAAAGTTATAGAACGGGCTGACGAACGCAGATTAAGTTTTAAAGGAGCACCAAATACAAAATGCAAAAAAAAAGACTGTTTATTCGTCTTTTCCGGGCGTTAAGGCTTGTTTTAGCCAAGCAGCCAAGCAAACTGCAAGACATGTGAAATATTTGTAGCGAGGTGGTAACAGAGGTGAGATATTCGTTTAAATAACAATTTTTGCAAAATCGATAAATCTACCGAAACTCGATACAGCAGATACAGCTAGGGTGCATCAGAAACGTGTACTGTATTACGGTAGCTTCAAATTTCAGAGCGTAAAGTCAAATAAGTAGGGGAGAGAGAGTTATGGAGCATTAGAAATAAGAATTTGAGCAATAAGCGGTAGTGCAGTGCAACGTGGTGAACCAACTTGATGCAATACAACGTGAACCAATTTGATGCAATTCAACGAGCAGTAGAATGATATGCGATACAATATAGACATATTTTTGTTTGTTATTTTTAATTTTGTTTTTTGACTATTGTATACTTTTATTTATTTGTATTTATGCAGATTTAATTGTTTTTTCCCCAATTTGCGAAATCTGGGGCGTTCGGTGTGTTCAGATTCTGAGTTTGCAAGGCATAGGCAAAATTGTCGTATGTCGCTAGATTATTAGTGTGGAGGAGTGCAAGATTTGTTTAATTAGGATACTAGCAACGCGCACAGAGCCACGCATAGACAATGCCGTAAAACGTATGGAGACGGCATATGGTATTCAAAAACCACCTAGGCTTGTATGAACTACATTAAAAAATCATTCGGTTTTTTCGAAAACTATATATAGATGCATAAAAACATCTGTGCTGTTGGCGTGCTGCTGACGGAGTCTACTACCTAATGTAGAGAAATCTTTTAAATAATAGTAATCTATGGAAAAAAGTTTAAATTTATACAAATCTGTGCTTTTGCGAGAAGTGGAAATGATAGGTTTCCATTTGCGAAAGATCTACCACAGGGTTAATCATGGTGTTTATCACTAATTTAACTATACACCGAGAAAGTTATAGAACGGGCTGACAAACGCAGATTAAGTTTTAAAGGAGCACCAAAGACAAAATGCAAAAAAAAGACTGTTTATTCATCTTTTCCGGGCGTTAAGGCTTGTTTTAGCCAAGCAGCCAAGCAAACTGTTTTGTTCACTCCAAAGTGCTAACATAAAAAGTAATTTAATAAATTTGCTGTATGTCTGCCAATGCAAAATCTATGGAAATAATATTATAAAAGTGTGTCTAAAAATAGCTGCGATGAAGAACATAATGTTATGTGTAGTCTAAAGCAGATAACCAGATTTTGTTTTATTGTAACCAGTTGACATATAGTGTAATCTACTAAAGCGAGCTGATAGAAAATATATTGCATAAGAAAATGGTAAATTCATATATATATATATATATATATATATATATATATATAAATGGCAAAGCGAGAGGCAGATCAGTACAAGGAGCGGCTTCGAGGGCTTCGACTTTGTCAGCAATATTCGCATCATCAGGTCACCTCAATTGCGTTTCATCTGAATCTCGTCGCTTCCATGTCATAGACGCAGCTGACCTCGTCTCGAAAACAGATATATTGCCCACTAGGAGAGAAGGAACCGGAAAACGATAAAAACAAATGCGATGTTCCTAAGAAAAATATAAACGTCACTCGCAATTGTGTCTTCGTGGAGTAGTGTTTATTGGGGAGATGAATACTTATCGTATGTTTTATAAGAAAAAGCATTGTTTAATATCAGCTTATAGGCACGCATACATACGCATATATATATATATATATATATATATATATATATATATATATATATATTGATGGACAGATGTGACTGGAATATTAGAGGCGTTTATGTGAGTAAATGCCCGCTCTTGGAGGTCTGGTATGTTTGCAAATTACTTATCTATGTGAGCGCAAAGGGCCTGTTATATGAATTCTGCTGAAATGGACAGCGACAATTCTAGTTAAGGGTCACAGTGTTGTATGAGTTCTAAAAAGCCCAGATCAGCCTCCTCAAAAGACGCCAATGAGACAAACACAGGCGTGTGTTTGTGTACTAAGGGAAAGCTGTTCAGCATCGTATGCAGCTGGACTTAAGTAGTGGCTAAACGACAATTCTCGCTCATCGATGTTTGCTCTTTGACTTGGTTGAATCTGTTTTATGTCAAACGTAACGAAACCACTATTTGGAAAGGGTATAACGTGTCCTCGTGTGAGGCGAGCTCTGCGTAAGTCATAACTCGAGTCTGACAGAAAATTCCTCTTTCAGATGCCGGTTTCCCGAAAATACAGCAGTGAACATCAACCGACGATTCCAGACGAGTACGACTTTCTCTATCCGAAGTTCACTCTCGACGACCCAAAGAAGTTGTCAAAGGTACGCCTGATGCGATTCCCATTAGCGAGTGTCAGTAATATGGCGGAGAGCACTCGACCCTCCGTGTTGCATCAGCTAAAGGCTTAGCCTTAAACGTGGATGCATAACATCTAACTCATCCAGAATGAAAAGTTCACACATTTATGCTCTACAGCGCTGAATTACTGGCTAGCCGAGTAATGATCTGTTCTCCACTGGCCTTGGGGCTTTAAAAAGTAAAAGTTTTACGCTCAGCTGACACATCTCAACCTCCATCCTCAACGAGCATGGCCATTTCTAACATTTTCCTCAAGGGGGTGTAAAGGCGGAATCAGACTACTTCTTCACGGCACAAGACTACTTACCATATGTCATAAGTTGTGGCCTCTACAGTTAGCCAGGACAACCCGTGCTCTAGACTGGACTTAGTTGCTTTTTCTCTAGCGAATAAATGTAGCAATAGGACAATGCTTAATTAATTTTTAATAATTTAGGAAAAATAAATAATTTTACTCAAGTAGGAGTCTATCCCACACCTTGGCAGCCCCGCGCAGTTTGTTCATAACTAAGCGTTAGCCGTCCAAGCCACCATTTATAAAGATAGCTTCCCGACATTCACTCGTTTAACTCTTTCAACTGACTATAACGAGTTGTGCCCTAGCAAGTGCTTTAACAAAAGGACGGTTTAGAGAAGTTGTATTTATTCATATTTGTTGTTGTGGTTGACGCATCAAGTGGACAGCAGATTTTGCGCATGCTTACATATACGGCGTGGATGACGTAGAAAACGACCGCCAAGGATTGTCTCTCGGGGTCGCGGTCGTTTGGCGCAGCAGCTGAACGTCTTAGAGACCCCAACTGAGAAATGCACGTTTCTTTTACGCAATTCACGTACGGTACTCACATGCTCGGATTGCTCTCTTTGTTCAATTGTGTACGCATGGTGCCACCATTGCACCGCTAGCTTAACAGCATCTTACCTGACGTATTACTTGGCGTATGAACAAGGTGAGCCTTTTTTTAATCAAAGAGATTATTCTTTTTCAAGGGCAACGTTTGCATACACCTAGATTCATCTAGGAAATAATCCAGGAAACATAATTTACATGCGAATTTCTAAAAAAAAAGTAAGTGTTTACTTTTCCTATCTTGAGGCTTTTTACGAAGCTTCGAAGTGTTACAAAAATAGAATACTATTGAACGCACAGTGCTAAGTTCGACAGCAATTAAATCTGTAGCGCGACGTCTCTGTATGTCGCGTGGCCGTCTCCGAGGAAGTGCCCAACGCAGTTGAGTTCCATATCGCCGACGGTGATGCTGACGGGACTTGCTCCCCGTGACGCATACGAAGGTCAAGGCCGCCCTCTTCCGCAAGAGCTACGGGCGGAATCGCCGTCTGTCCACGATAGGTTCAAGGGTTTTACGTCACTCATTGAAGAGCCTCTTGACCTCCTCACTGATGTCATATCACCCTGTTGCCCGTTTGTTGACTTGTCACAATGTTTACGCTTTGGTTCGGGATGCGGGAGTACGCATTGGACTCAACTCGAGGTATCCTTTGGCAAACTGAAGGCGTATTTTCCGAAATACGTGTGTAATAGCGGCGGCGCCACGGAGTTTTCGTCATTCGCCGTGGGCAAGGATCTGTTCGAATGCATGTAATATTTATTTACCACTGAAGGGTAGCCATTAACAACTTTCACATTATGTACATACTAGCATATGGTGCACATGTACCATTTATAAAAACGTAGGTAACTCTGGTGCCAATATGGGGCAATCCCGCACGACATGCAATACGCAATCGAGCTGAAGTAAGCGTCATTGATGTCTACGAGAGCATATACATTATTTACGATACGTAACTGTAATCATAAGAGGATTCAGACAGCGGTCATAAAAGCCGTATATGTGCCTACTAACATAATCTGTTTGTTTTGTGTGTTCGTCGAACTACATTTAATTTGTCTTGTCACACGCGCTCCCGTTTCAGGGCAATAGTCACTGTTAGGAAAAACGTACATACAACAATAGGTGAATCATTCAATAATATTCGTTTTATCAACAGTCGAAGACGGATTAGCACATTTCTTATAATTTAAATAAATAGTTAAATTTTAGCCTCGTGCGTATCTTTTTGCGGTATGTTACTTATCCTTCTTTTTGACGTTTCTTGGATGTTAGACTGTCCTTGTACCAAAATTTGCAAACGTATAAAGCAGTTTTATAGACTCTAGGTTAACGGGCTGTCACTTTGTTATTTTCTCTTTATACCACTGTCCCGTATTGACTTAAATATATACGAGTATTTCGGTTAACCAGTGCCCGTATTTAATTAAAATCAATGGGCCTTTTCATATCGGGCAGTTAGCAGCAGTTTCACGGAACTCCGACGAGCTTTGAGCGTTATAGTGTCTCCGAGTGATAGGGTTCAAGCTTAGTGATTATTCGTCGTGAAACGCGCCGTCGATTCACGTTATACTTGCCCTGTTGGTCTTCTAGGTGGAGAACGTACTGCGTCCACTTGTACTGGGCCGTTACAACGTGTTCAAGATCAGGGATGTGTTCATCAGTGAACTCGAGCTCGGCCTACAGAAAAACCCCAAAAGACAAAGCAGCCTTCAGATGGAGAACACGTTTTTGCCAGGGCTGCCCAATGGAACTGGTATGATCCTCGCTAAGTTTTTCACACGATATATATATATATATATATATAAATAGACCAAAAAAAATACTTTCTGGGCTGACTCTCAGCCAAGATTTAACGACCATGGGCGTTTCGAACCTATGTTTCTTTCCCGATCGCGAGGCGCAGACAAATGCCCCACGCCACCGGGCTTGACATATATATATATATATATATATTTCAAGTCAAGTTCGAATCGCTTTTATTAGCAAAATATTTCGTTGCACGTTGTAATAGCAGAAGCGGCTTTTACTCTAGCCCTTGTCCGCGTTGAAAGGCTTCACTTGCATATTTCAGAGCACGGTGAATTCCTCGCTCTGGATCTTGGCGGCACAAACTTTCGCGTGATTCACGTCGTTCTCAACCAGAGCGTTAGTGCGCCAGAGTACTTCATTAAGTACTACTCCGTCCCAGAGAGTACTCGGCTAGGGCCCGGTGAGCATGTGAGTGCTGCAACACTGTTAGTGTGAATGTTTCTAGAATGTGTTTGTAGGTGCTAGAGTTTTTTGTATTAAAAAGTCGACAGCTAAAAAGATCTATAGAGCTAAATCTAGCTAAGAGAAAATAATATATATGTTTATATATATATATATATAGTTCATATCTCACCGATAAGTTCAATCCAACGTTGGACGATCTTCTAAACCCGTGAAAAATGCCTATTTTATTTGCAAAACGGTGACTTTTCGATTGCGTGTTGTGTCGTTGCAGTTGTTCGACTATTTGGCCGAGTGTATCGACGATTTCCTGACGGAAAAGGAGCTACGGACGCGCTGCCTCAATCTCGGGTTCTGCTTCTCGTTTCCGATGACGCAGGAAGCACTGAATAAGGGCATTCTCGTTTCATGGACAAAAAGCTTCAACTGTTCGGGCGTCGTCAGCAAAGATGTCGTCCAGATGCTAAAGGACGCCCTCGACCGCAAAGGGGTAGGTTAAATACGTTGTGATTAATTATGCATTGTATAACCTTTCGCACTGTTTATGAATGCGTACGAACACTATATCTAATGTTACTGGGGAGCGGCGGGCGTATGTATCAGAATCAAAATCAGAGTGTTGCTCGACAAGAGTTTAGGTCGTATATGATTGAACACATTGCCCCACATAGGCTAGGATCAGGGATATCTAGTGTCGAACACGCAAGATGGTGAAAACCACGTGCTGCGAATCTGGAATAGACGGCGACTACGGTTCATGCTGCTTTTCAAAGCGTCGGCTGTCAGAGTCTTGTCTAGTGGAAATCTGGCATTTCATTGCGGCATTCTTTTGGAGGGTTTTGTCGATGTAGGCCTCGATTTTTGGGACGAAGGAAGCGGCAGTTGACTTCTTTGACGAATTTGAGTGTCTCTGCTATCAGAAACATATTATATTGCACTCGCGCTGGCTAGTAGACATAGTATCAGAAAGTGGCTTTAGGAAGGACGACCTGGCCCTATCTATTATTGCGAGGTCTGTTCTTTTCAGTCAGATTTCTTCATATCGAGGCGATGACATAAGATGCCACTGTCAGGTTTCATCTATGTTAAACAAGGCAAAGGCTGTTTGAAGTGACAACCCACGTGATGGTTTGATCTGCCTGTAACCAATGAGAGCCTAGGTGTTGAGGTAACAGAATAACACTCCGTGTTGAACTTGAGCTCTTGATGTTCCACTGTTTCCTAAAGAATTCCTAAAGCTTGTTGCATGTGGAACCTACTCAGACTGTAAAGTACCAAATTGTCTGCATACATGAGCACTTTTACTTTTCTTCTGCATATCATCTGATAAATTGGACCCCAGGATCGTGAAGAAACACGGACTAGGACTATTACCTTGTGCGTACCGTCTACATACGTGTGACCCCTAGCAGCTAGCTTCCTAATGACTGTGTCTTTTAACCCGATAACGAACGCAGCTTGTGATGCTCCTAGAGTTTTGTGAATGTCCTGTCACAGGAAAGATCATGTTGAGTAAGTGCTTTTTCCCGTCCGTAGACCATGGTGCTCTTCGGGAAACAGCTCCAGTATCTCCTCGTAAGACGAATCGTTAGAAGACTAGGGAGGAAATCATAAGTAATCATAATCACAGCACCATTTAGCTATGTGTCTCCATGTCAAGATATTTGTTACATGTTAAGGGACCCTTCGCCGTTCGGGATCACAATCAACTCCGCTTTGGTCTGGCCGGATGGGTTGGGCAGCAAATTCCAAGTTAATGTTCTGCTGTTTAACGCGTGGACTTACTTGTCACTAAGTTCGAGCTGACGGCCCTGATTCGGGGCAGTGTTCTCATGGCGCAGCGCGCCTCGACGATGTCAAAGTTGCTGTTGATCCTCTCTCCTAGAAGTTTTACTGTAATTTTGGGCCAAGCAACCGGACGCAGTAGTGGTGTCGTGTCGGTCGAATCCACAAGATCTGTAGAACGTTTCGTCAGTTCTGCCGAGGGAATTGCGCAGAGCAGGCGCGTTTCCCTAGCCACGTGTACGGCGGATGAGCCGCTTCTTGAATCAGCATTGTTGCTTTTTTTGTTGCCTGTCGTAGGCTTCTACAGTTTGCTGCATACACTGCGCAGTAGATCCCTCCTTTTCCTGTAGACTATGAGACGCCCTTTTCACGACGAAAATGGGAAATACGACGTACTACTCCAACACCTATTGCGTCAGAAAAACTGAATTCGTCACAATATAATCATAACTATAATTATCAATCTTGGACGGTCGGCCTTCCACGGTGACTCAACTAGCTGCTAACTTAGATTGTAATACATATTTGACAGCCGACGAAATTGCCATATGATAAAGGCGTAAGGTGGATTAGTTCATTCGCATCTAACTAGACGTGCGCTCGTGGTGAAGCGTAGTAATAAACGTGCTGTAATAGTGCCGCACAGACAAAAACCGTTTTTATGCTATTAAGATGATGCTGTGTTTGGTGGGATTAGAAAGCCGCGGCCTACTGTAAGTTTCTGCAAAACAACGACACGATTAACAATAGAAGTTGCTCGACTATTTGAAGCTGCTCTCGGAAAGCCTCTCAAGCTGTGCAATCATAATGTAATCGAATTGTCCGCTCGCAAACAACTGAGGTGACCTGCCGTAATTTGCTGGATGGGATGCTCTACATCATCCGCCTAATTGTTCTTACCTTGCTTTTTTAGATTATTAGCTGCTCCGCTCACTTCAGAAGTGTCAAAGAAGAGAGCACTTGTAAAGTTTTAGGAATTTGAGAGTCCTTAAGAGTCCAACTGAAGTATCTGCTTAAATATATATATATATATATATATATATATATATATATATATATATATATATATATATATATATATATATAATCATAAGTTACGTTCTTCCTGACTGAAATACAGGTAACAACCGTGAACGTGGTCGCCGTGGTGAACGACACAACCGGCACGCTTGTGAAGGGTGCTTATGTGGACCATAACTGTTTCATCGGAATGATTCTTGGCACAGGCTCGAATGCTTGCTACCTCGAAAAGGTTCACTCCCTTGTCACACTGCTGCCCGATAATAAAGATAGAAACAACCACCATAGAAGCAAACAACCACAATGGCAGTCAAAGAAATATGACAGTATTACTGTTGAGAATAGCCAGTAAGACGTCAACAACATTCTATTTGAAAGAGAATCGTCTGAGAAATCTGAGCCGCAATATTTTACTCGAGGTTTTTGAGGTTTATATAACCGATTCGGAAAAGTAAACATATGACCAGTAAGCTTTCTGCTCGCAAGACTAGGCTTATAAATGCATACGGTGAGCAGGATGCACACATAAATAAGGATTGCAATCCAATGCAATCCAGCCCTCAGGTGAGGATCTCGACGTACCTCCCCGAGTTCTGGGACCATGAGCCGGTAGAGCACGAGACTCTCCTCTCATGGTCTCGAAGTATTGTCCAACACAAATTCGAACACCTGAGGGAGGTGGGGAGGACTGGGGTTTTTAGCGGGTGAGAGTCCCACACTAGGTGTTGTTGATTGCCAACACCGACCGTGCATTATGCATTTTCCAAACCTCACATAAAAAATCTATACGGCTGCGGGCAACTTTTATTAGTAACTCACCTGTTAAGTAATAGCACCGCTATGCTAGGTGCCAACAAAGGCGGGTGACCTCATTCTAGTCACGCGCGCGAGAAGTGTCCCAAAAAGAAGTAGCAAATTAGTACTGTAATTAAGATCGTTTACGGCCTCCTTCGGCAGGTGGAGAATATGCCAAAGTACGACAATCACGCAAACGCTGTGAAGGAGGTTGTTGTTGACATTGAGTGGGGCGCCTTCGGTGACAACGGCGTACTGAATTTCATGAAGACGGAGTTCGATAACGCCGTAGATGCCAATTCTCTTCTCGTCGGCTCATTCACGTGAGTTACGTATGACACTATGCATGGCGTAGCACAGGGCGGCTTGGCAAGTCCCTTATCCCCTTATATTGTGTATCGCTGGCGTAGCAGATCTTCTCCGCAGAATTCAAGAGCATCACACGTCCTCTATGCCGACAATCTTGTATTTTCGAGCAAGTTCCGGAACCATCTGCAGGCCGGACTTGAACGGCCCATCGGAATGGTATGCAGAGAACAGACAGAGTATCAACATCGCTAGAATAAAGGTTCTTCGTTTCCGTCGCAGCGGTGCCCACGTCGCTGCCGACCACCGCACCAGGATAAATGGTTCCAGCGTTGAACTATATAATAACAAAGAATATTCCTTGAAACTGCATGAAACAACGTCAGTTCTCGTACCTTGGTTTGACCCTGATCCCGCGCTAGGCTTTTAATAGGCACATCAAAGAACTGCAAGCTGAGGCGACTGATGATTGTCAGAATGAGGATAACTTCGGTAGGATGATACTGCCTCCCTATGGTTGCGCCGCCGCACTTAACATTAAGTGACCTCAAAAGCTTGGCCCGGTAAAAGCCTGTTTTATGAAGCCTATGGTATTTGGGATTGCCTAAAAATTCGTCAGCTACACTAGCGCTAGAGGTGTACAAGGAGTGCACTTTTCTGGGGCACTTCGTAGTGAAACGGTACTTGAGACGTATTTAGAAAGCATTTAGAACAGACTAACTGCAAACTTTGCTGTGCGCAATTTTAAACAAAGGCCCGGTTTTTGTTCGAAGTGGAAGTGGAAGCGAGCTGTACAGACGAATTGATCGAGCGTGTGCAAGCTTACCTGGCATGGCTATATCACTATGTATATGCTTACAGCGTATCTGATATGAGACCGATAAGTGCGTATATAAGTTCTGTGGAGAATGTAACATTCATCGCTATCACATATTTTCATGGTCAGCGATTGGTTCATCATTCTCATTAGACGCACCCTTTAACGAAATATTGTTTAACCATTATACACATTTTGCTTACTATCAGTAATTGGAGATTTAATGTAATTATAATGTGCGGTTCCTAATAAACAAGTATGGATTTTGCGCTGGGCAAGTATTGGGTCATTTTATCGATTCCCAAAGCTACCTTTGAGGTGAGCTCATTACCGGAGCGTCGTTATGTACTCTGTTCCATTGTGTTAAAACTCCATTCTCGGCAAACACCTTCTGGAACGTTCACTATCATCATTTAGTAACGCCCTCTTCAAAAGTGTGTAATGAAGGTTCCGATTCAACCTCTCTGGGGTTAGATGATGGCCTATAACGCAGCTATTTACTATGTCAGCTCAAACTGTTGTTATTTTTATTAACCAAAAAGTGGCATGAATGTAACCATGTTGGAAAGCGACTGCATTGGGACATCTTTAAAGGTAGTAATGCTGCAATCAGCTTCACAATGTTTGCATGGCATGGTAGTTACGTGGAGTTTTTTCGGTAAGCCATTATAATGTGAAAACCTGAATGAATAGCAAACCTAATAAAAATGTGCTTGTCTGCGTAGTTAGCCCGCTTCTAAGCGTCTGTTGATGCAAATTGGGACGCATAGCATAATGCATATATGCTTGCAAACTTAACGTCAGCTCCGAAGCATTCACGAAGCAGCAATTCCGGCGCGCGTTCAAGCGGGTTTTATGCAGACCCTTGCTAAACCATCAATAAGAATTCTGTGCATTTAACACGGTCTCTTGTGTAAACGGCGCATCATTCATGAAAAGCACGCGTGCGTTTTAATTACTTTGCAACCACGAACCCAACCACTCTATATTTTATGAAGGTCTGTGCTTTATTTATTAATTATCGTAAGAACAACTTTACAAGTTAATAAATATAGAGGCTTAAAAATGTAAGTTTCGTCAAGGTTCGACAATTCTCGTTTCGCCAGTCAACTATCAACTCTCAGATACACAGTTGATCAACTTTCAGATAAATTAGAATTGTCTGAACACATATGTATGTATCTTTAACATTTCTACGCTCCTTCAATAGAACTTTTCAAAAACAGTTGCGTGTCCAGCCACATCATTATGGAACCGATCCGCGTCTCACTCCTAAACAATATTATGCTCACAAAAATATAGCTTTTAGATGTACATACACATCTAAACAGTAATACCTAATTTTATTTTCAGATTTGAAAAGCTCTTTTCAGGAAAGTTCCTTGGCGAGTTAGTGCGCAATGTCTTGGTGAAACTGATCCGGGAGGAACTGCTTTTTGAAGGCCGGGCTTCGGAGACACTTCTCACTCAGCAGACTTTCACGACTGCTGACGTGTCGGTTTTTGAAACGTGAGTAGCAGATAGTTTGTTGGTGTCGTTGTTGGTGTTGTTGTTTTGGTGATCTTGTTGTTGTTTTTGTGTTGTTGTTGTTCTTGGTGTTGGTGTTGTTGTTGTTGTTGTTGTGTTTTCAAACGTAATTTCATTAATTCGATGTTAATTAGCAAGTGTATGTTTTTAATTGCTAAAATCTCAGCGAGAACAACGAAGAACAGGAGCGGCAAGTTTTAGAACGGTTTGGCTATCTCCATGCGACAGAAGAGGATCTTAAGATAATTCGCTACGCTTGCGGGGTGGCTTCGACACGAGGCGCGCTGCTCGTTTCAATCTGTGAGTACATTGAATTGAGCATTGTGTTCAACTCTGTATTGAATTTACCGCTGAGTGGAGCGCCGCGATATTGATAGGCGCAATGCTAATAAAAGGACTAAACCATGCAAAAATACCACGCAAGCACGATAGTAAAAAACGTAGCTACCTGAATACGCTATTTATAACCGCGTTGCAGGTACGTCTACACTTCTGGAACGAATGAAACGGCCATGCTGCACCATTGCAATCGACGGCTCGCTATTCAAGCACCATCCCGAGTTTCACAAAATGATGAACGAGTTCATCCGCTTCATGGCGCCTCAGCGCAAGGTGGGTGGTGGGCATAACAACAGTGCGAATCCTACGAGCACTGGTCTCGTATTCCACCTTTAGACACGCCTTGTAAGCCCCGGTCGCCCTGTGAGTGAACAAACCCACGCTAACGTTCTGACGGGCATCACCATCAGTACGTAAATGTCGTCCAGTAGTCTATGGAAAAAATAATAACACTCCGTATTGCACGCATCTGTAGAAGGAACCAGAACTTTGTACTTACGAATCTTAGTGCTACTACAAAAGCAGCCGGCACTGTGCTTAAGCTTTTTAGGGGTTGATCACCAAGGCATATATTATAGTTTATATAATATGTATGTATATATAGCGCCGGCATGCTCGACGAGGCTATCGCGCTAGTCATGGTTGGTATCTACCGGGGTGTCTTCATTTCGACCCCAGCGGATATTGAATAAACAGGCGCAAAGAATTCCTTAACACAACTCGTCAGTCTAGGTGCTCTAATAGCAAACAGATGACGATTTTTTAGAGCTAAACGTTTGTTTCATGTAGCTAGCTCTTTCTCTCTCTATATATATATTTGTTTACCTTACCGATTGAAGGAGTGATTACATGTATATATATGTATATATATATATGTATATATATATATATATATAATAACTGTGAGGAATATTTGTTCCTCCGTCGTCTAATAGGGAAACACCGACTCACCACCAAGGTATTTTGCCGGCCGAATTTCCAACTATGTTGAGGCGTCTAAAAGGATGCTTTACGTGTTAGGTGCATCGGAATGGGGTAAATAGACCAATATTTTAATCTCAGTAAGTGTCTCATACTTCTGTTGTTCACATATGTTTTTCTTTTCTCTTCCAGTTCAAGCTAATGCTGGCCGAAGACGGCAGCGGAAAGGGCGCCGGTCTCGTGGCGGCCGTCGCTACCCGACTGATCGAAGAAGGCGTTGTCACGCAGTAAGGCAGATCAACATACGATTGCCGATGATGATCGGGCACGCCGGTAGAACACGTTGGGCTAGACCGGCTACCCAAACGTCGTCGATCGAACTAGTGCACCCACCAGGAACCACAAGTCAACGCGCGGCAATTGCAAAAGCCGGCGCGCTATCGACAATGGACGAGTACAGTTCTAGTATGGGTACATTATGGGTTCACTGCCGCTATGCGAGGGAAAGCGCCTCATACACACGGAAAATCATATTTTATAGTATATATATATATATATATATATAAATAAATATATATATATATATATATATATATATATATATATATATATATATATATATATATATATATATATATATATATATATATATATATATATATATATATGCATTTTATCAGCTCGTTTTAGTGTGTGGTTAGATATCCTCGTACAGACAAACAAAGTGTCTCTTGTGTTAGATCCGTGTGAGATGTGCACGTGTGGATTTGGGCACCATGTTTGGGTATAGAAGTGTGACTTGCGTATTCCCGCGTCCGAACCTGCACACAATTGGCAAGAGTACTCTAACGGTATATATATATGCTGACGGAGCTGTATTCAATACGAAAATGCAAACAGTGTTCGTCACTTTATTACCAGTCTTTTATACTACGCCACCACCGTGTTTTTGTCGATCGTGTATGGTTCGTTCTAGATCGAGTGGTTAAAATTTCTCATATACGTTAATAAGCTCCTTCGTTTGATGCACCGAGAAGTACACAAGTATAATTTGTAAACTAACAGCAGCTTAAGGATGTCTACGCAGTACATGCATAAAGATGACATACATAGATACTCATCGTGCGACTTATGACGAAATAAAAACAACTTAACTTTCATACAGAATTTTGCAGAGAAATTGTATTATATATGTACGTAAACGTACACATACTGGCAACGCTACAGTGGGTTGGTTGGTTTATTTGCTTGTTACTGTGCGGGTCAACGTCGCCACGTTATTCGTTACCAGAATGGAGCTGTTTAGTCACCGACTCTCAGCCGCGTTGTCCCCTAATTTGCATCACTATACAGCACTGATATAAAGAGTGGCGAGTACTTGTGTCGACCACATTTTAAGGTGACAGGCAAAAGCTAGTTTTAAATGGAGTAGTGCGAATATAATGAGCATTTAACTGTATAGGTAGAATGCCAACAGTTCGATTGCTACACTATAGATTTCCGTGGACAAATGTGTAGTGTGTGTGTGTGTGTGTAAAGGTTATGCGGCTCTTTTTGCATCTAATTTTTTACACTCCCCTAGTACGAGGCCAAGCGTGTCGAGCGTGCCCATGGGAATATCGTTTCCAAATTCATAGAAAGGTCTGTAAGTCAAAATCCGGAAGAATTAGAGCATTTACATGTATGCGTTTGAATACTTCCACACTCGCCGTCAAATGCAATTTTTGGATCGTGGGTAGCAACGTGGGTTGTGTTGACCTGCAAACGGAAACGTTGGCGGAAAACTATTCAGATCGACCTAGTCTTTAGCACGTTTACACATCTGAACTGGAAATACAAAACATCCACCATATTCTTGGACCATACCCTTTTAGGGTGTCAGGTCGGCTTTGGGGAAGGTGCACAATGACACTAACATTTCTTCCACTCCACATACGGTAATGTTAATGCAGGAGGAATCAATAGGAACACAGAATATTGAAATATGAAAATACGTGATCGTGTAATCAAAATAACCTTTTTCTATCTGAGTGGTTTTGGGAATGCGTGATGTACATGCGCCACTACCAGCCTGCGTGACTAGTGTGGGACTCACATACTCACTAATTCCGGATTCCTCCCCACCCCTCCAGACTCGGTTCTACTTTGGCACTACTTCAAAGCCGTGGGAGAAGCGTCTCTGCCGTTCTCCTCTACTCAGCCCTATCATCCCGCGTGTTATCAAAATAAACCTAACAAGTATGTTCTGACAAGTTATTGTTTTTTGATGCAGGCGCAGACGGGCCAAACTTCACCGTACATTCTTTTCTGCTAAACGTGCAACTACAACGGTGGGTTCTAAAATAATGGCTGAATGCCTTTTTGGTGCGTCCTGCAGGATAGAAAACACGATTCATCCTACTGCGACAATTAGATTTTAGTATCTTTTGTCGCAGTAGGATGCATCATGCTTGAAAAACAACTACCGCAGAACATTTAGGACACGGGTATGTACACTAATCACCAATTGAAAATGTCTTTTATCGTGTCTTGGTTACATACGGTGAACCATACTGACGATCAGTGGCTTTATTCAGCGATTACCCTGTTTATATCCAACCTGGTTGATCGGCGGTCAGTTTGCGCATACCCAGACGCGATGACAATACTGAATGATACTCCCCATGGAACAGCGTCACAGACATTTGAAGCGGTCGAGGGGGTTTTATGGGTATGTCGTAGATTTGCATAGATATTAAAAATTTTTATTCTTTTGGGAGTGTTGTCGAGTCGCTCAAACTTACCTTTGTCACTCCGTTACCTAGCTAATTACGAACACCTTTTCCCTACGGCGGTGGGAGGTAAAGAAAATTGTTTTGATCTGACCAGACGCAAACTGCCCTGATGTGATACCCTGATACTTTTTTATTTCGTATTATTTAAAAAGGGTATGAAACAAGGCTGAAACGTATGTAAACATAATGACGTTCTCGCGTTATTCGGTCTTACTTGACTCATTATAGTTTGCAAAAAACTGGTTTAGTTAGACATACCTTAAGGGATATTGTAGGTGATATCATGTATGCTTGTTGACAGAGGCAACGCACATAAATTCAGTAGGTAATTCGTCATAGACGGGCATACATCAGATGGCATTTCGAACGGAAGTGGCAATTTGGACGGAATTGTGATTACTAGTTACGTTCTCTGTTCAAAAGCTATAGTTATAAAGTGCGTACACAACGTAGCTTGTTTAAAATTATAAAAAATAACTATTTCCGCTAGGCTATATATACATATATGTATGTGTGCATGCTAGAAGCGAACTAGATAGTTTAGGCTGATTGAGGTGTTTTTTGGGGGACCGACGTGATGGAACTTGCAGGGCGACATGTCCGAGTTGTAGAGCGGATGTTCAAGTTGCTCCCACTTGAACTTGGCCAGGCTTTCACTGCATACTGTTCCGCTTTGTCTCTGGTTCAAAGTGATAGAACCAACGGTGACGATATGTTCCAGAAAGCGAGGTCATCACGATACCCGTACAGCTGTTGAACACCCCTTATATATATATATATATATATATATATATATATATCAAATATACCAAACACTGGCAGTACCTACACATACATGTCCTGTGACTAGTAAAATACCTTTATCTTGCACTATTCCAGTAAATTTCCCACAATTCAGTTAGCATTCCTTCTACGCCGTGTTCGAGTGGGGCGCAAGGACGAAAGACGAAGAACTTGACAATGTTTTTGGTTAGGAAACGGCTTTTTCGCTAAAATGTATATCCACCTCGTGTTAAGAAACTAGAAATAAACAGGCTAAACTAAACAGACAAAACATCCACACGAGTTTATAGCCAAGCTAATGATAGTGGTAATGACACTCCGGTGGTGGTTTACGACGTCAGGAAAAGAAACAGCAACAGCCACCGAACCACCGCAGAACATTTAGGCCCGTAAGAAGGCCCGTAAGTCAGCAAGAAGCCTTCGAGCAGCCTTCTGCATCCGTGTTGGGTAACTTCTATTCCCTTCGCCTGCCGAGCCCGGCAAGTATGTTGAGTCGTTTGACTAGTCGATCGTCGTCTGGAAGCCGAAAGGCCGGATCTACCTAGCATAAGGCTGGCTGGCTGGCTCGCTGATATGGTGTAGCAGCTGTGTGCATGGATCGTGTTTGTTTGCTCTATGCTCGCGGGCGTGTATGAATATGCTGATCATACATTTTTACGGAGGTTTTTTTCGTCAAAAATTTAATTCTAGATCATCGTCCTCCTCTTCCGCCTCCGTTCCCCTACGGGGCCGGCGAGAATCGCCGTGCTGCATATCTTCAATGGTGCTGCTGCTGATCATACACGATTGCTTTCATGTACGAACTGCCCGCCAAACACACTCACGCACGCACGCTGCAGGCGCCCTGCAGTATGCAGGAAAGTAGTAGTAGTAGTAGTAGAAGCTTGTCTAGGTTGCCGAGCATTGCCGTGGTAGTTTAACGGTGCAGGTCCCACAGTGCAGCGCCTATGGCCGTCGGTCGTGGCTCTACGATGCGAGGAACTGAAGTCGGAGCTTCCGGAGGCTAACTCCGTCCGACATCCGTCTGCCTGGCACCTCGGAGCTTTTAAGCGTACCGCCTGCACCTCACGCATCCGCCCTTCGCTCGGTTAGAGTTGTAGTAGAACGAGGAGAAGTAGTTGTTGTTAGTGTAGTAGTAGTAGTTATAGTAGTAGTAGTAGTAGAAGTTGTTGTTGTGCGCAGTACGTGGTTTAACTTTTTCTCTAGAAATTTGCAAATGTGCCCGAGCGAGAGGAATACACACAACACGCGAGCATAAGAACTAGGAGAAGGAAGATGAAGAGAGAAACAGAAGACGAAAAAGAAGACCTGGCTGGAGCAAGCGGAACGACGCTTTCCGTAACTGAAAGCGTGGCAGAAATCTACGTGGGTCATAGAGTGTTTCGTGAGACGAGCGGCGACGCTAATTTCATTTGCGAAACGGCTTAACTACATGGGATAGTGAATGCGTCTGTGCGCGCCTGGTGGATTGTTTAGGTGGGCTGGCATAGTTTAGTATTTTTTTTATCTGTAGAAACAAGTGACGTAAACTTTTCGTTTCGGTTTGTTTCTCCTGTTTATTATATAAGCTCCCTATGTGTTTTTTTGTTTATAGTAGTATTCTCTCTTTCTCTCTGTACATTATAAACGTTTCGCAAGTCACATTTCGTCAAGCAACATTAAGGTTGCATATTAAAAGATTTAATTTTCAATATACATTTTGTTAAGATACAGCTTAATAAAATAACGCCATATTTAGACGTCGTTTAACTTAGATAGCGTAACAATAAGACCCTCAAATAACGTGAGCTGTCTGTTGTATTGGTGACGTAATTGTTTCTGCCAACGACCATATATTTATATATCTCGAACGCGGTAAATGGACTTAAGTATTTTGCAAAGACTACGTATGTTACGATACTGACCTCCATTGGGTCAAACAGAGTATTATGTTAATTGATAACATCGACTAGTCAATGTTTTGGCTAGGTAACAAGGAACTCGCTATAGGTTAACAGACACATTATGATCATGTTGTGTTTCTAGTTTAGACCATCCTCCGCTCCTGCGGGCCTTGGTTTTGCTGTGAGGCATATTTCAATGACAGACATAGTTAGGGTTTTCCTTACAGTTCATATGGAGCAAGGCCACTGACTCTCAAGAATGATTATTTATCATCTCTTCTCAGTGAGCATAGCTTAAAGAGAATTCTATCAACAACGGAGATCGAACCGCGATACCCTCGGTGGATGACAAGCATAACTTGCGCAATAACAATTTAGGCCACGGTTGTATATAAAGTACTGCTACAAAACTTTTACCTCTATATGTATACATACGTATACACTGGCATATATGTAGAGTTGGTAACACGTTTGTCCGTTTCACAATTCACCTTTTCGCAAGATTAAAACGGTCTTCCAAATCGCCGGAAGATATTTGTTTTAGCCATTCGGAAACTATTCAGGCATCCAACATCAACACAAAGACTGTTGGGAAAACCGTAGATATTTTTACATGTACGGCTCTCGTTGCAGTGAAGATACGCCTCACGACGATTTCAAGCCTATATGGTACATAGGATGGTCTTGAATTGAAGCAATTTCCCTAAGAAATGTTTGTACGAGCTTGAAATTATTTCTGAGCTCCATAAATAAATGTCTCACACAATAGGTCACGTCAGATCGCGCACTTGCATTCCACAGCTTGCTCGCTATTACTTGTAACATGTGAGCTCCACTGTTTTTTTAAAGGAAATTTTAAATATGGCCAGATTCTGGACGCAGGTCTTTTCTAATGTCATTCTAAATGAAAGTTATCCTCAAATACTGTTGTGCTGAGGTGTTGGTCGTGCGGTCATTTACCGCCGGCAACAGCTCCGACGCTTCTCATTCATCAACGAGAGAAGGACCGCGTTTTAGCAGGACGCTCGTTTAGATATTTGATGAATAAATCTATGAAATGTTTAGTGCTATTTGCCCAAACCAATAATAATAACTAACGTATTACGCACTCTTAAAAATGAATTTGAAATACAAATAGAGCACCGGAGTTCTCGAGTAAAGTAGCTGTATTAAACCGCACTTATATGTTAAGATAGATATAACTTTTGAAAATTCGGTGACATTTGATTTTGTCGTTATTTGTCATTAGAAAATGAGCAGTTTGGAGGCACTACTGGTGGTATTGTAGTCTACATAGAGTAATCGATACATTTGTTAAAGTAAGTTTGTTTTTGGGCCGCGTTTCTGTATGGCGGCGGGAACCTAGGACGCCCCAAAGGAAGCAATCCAGCACATATGTAAGGCTAGCGGGCAAAAACAGCTTTAAGACAACTTACAAAAACAAATATCAGGCCATATTTTTATTGAAAGCTTGCCAATACGCATTTTAACGACGCCTTTCCTACTTGTTTGTTAAAATAGAAGAAATAGTGCAGCAAGAAATATTGGTATCTCATAGATATATCTTATACTACGCCTGCACGTCTGTACTTATGTATGTGCTACCTGTACCTAGTATATTTATATATATATATATATACGACGTGTAAAATATCGTACGTATCTTAGATTTGGTAGGCATCTTAATGCTCAGACTGAGCATCGTTCAAACGTCTAATTATCTCGCCAATCCGTTTGAGATAGAATGGAGTTTCCTTTTGTACTCATCAGCGGTAGCCCGCTGATACTGATCGTCACGGTTGATCGTTGTGTACTACATTGAAACGGTGGCATGGCATTCGTCGCTAGCCACCGCGGTGGCGGTAGACGTGGTATATCGACCCAGACAGCTGAATTAGCGAGACACACAAAGAAAACATACACACATAGACACGCACACACACACAAACGATAAAAGCACGACCACGCGCGCACATGCACAGCTTTTCCTACAATGGTAGCTGCTATCATGAAACACCATAGGCCCCGTCGTCCACCGTCCGAGCAGGCCTATGAGGTCGCGTCCTTAGGCGTTCATCTGCTCCTCCGCCTTAGACCAGCCTCCCCCCACTCGGTAGCGATCGGGTCATTAGAAACACAGTGTCGTCTGCACAGTTGTGAGACCCAGCGTCCACCCCAAACTAAATGAGCCCCCCACCGAATGAGTCCGTGGGAGTTCAAATAGAATTTGGTCCTGTCGCTGCTGTCGAAGTCCAACTGCAATCCACACTCTGCACTCGTACAATTGATGAGTCTTATACATAGAGAGAGTCGATCTGCTCTAGACCAGACGACGAGGACGACAGAAAAGGCGGTCGCAAATTGGCCCGAAGCTTAGCAAATTATGCCACAAGAAGGCATTAGAATGGCAGTATCGACGCAATGCTTCTATCGGCCGACTGATTGCATTTGCGTTATGTAGGTGGGTGCTTCTGTACTTGCACTTGTTGTGCATGTTGTTTCATTCATCAATCTAATGATTGCTAATGCTGCTATATTATATATAGATAGATTTAGCAATCATTAGATTAATAAATATCACTTCAGCCGGGTTGAAGTAGCAAAGCTCACGAGGCTCTCCAGCTGAGCCTCTACAGCCTCTGAGCAGAGTAATTATGTTTTCTATCCTATCTAATCAAACGCAATGTGCGTGTGACCCTTCCATCATTACATCTTAAGTAACCGCCTCAGAGGATAAAAAAAGGTTTCTAGATTTTTGTCATATAGGACTCTTTGCATTATCTCTTGCGCTACTTAGTTTCAAGGTTTACAGCATTTCCGGCTTTTTTCCCGAAATGCTGCACTTTTATGTAGACCTTTTTTTCAACAACAAACCACTCTGTCAGCGCGGAATGATTAAGCACAGAGCCCAAGTGCCCCACCTCTAAAGTGTGTCATCCTTCTTCTCTTGACATGTACGAACACAACATATAGATTCCACATCAGGACCGAACCTACGATGGAGCGCACCAGAGGACAAATAATTATCCAGTACAATTAAACTCACGATGCCTGCTTATATAGCTTCTGTGAAGATTACCGTGAGAATAATCATCACTCAGTGCAATGTCATGGGAGAAGGCAATTACTGTATACTGTACGCGCCAGGAAGTGTGTACGTGAAGCCCTGGGAATAACGCAATGGAATAATGCGCATAACGCGCCAGGAAGTGTGGGTGAAGCCCGGCGGGCAATTGGAAAACTCAGTAGGCTGCGCATTGTAGTGCAGTACCTAAAGTTATGATAACCTTGGTTAACGTACTTAACACATATCGAAATCACTCGCCTAACGGTCGATCGGGGACAGGTGATCCGCCAACCGCTCTCTGGTGTGGTGGACACGTCATACCCAAAATGCCGTCCCCATCTAAGAAAATAGGTCCGGCACGAGTTTCACCTGGGTGGAGCTCACTAGGATGGCAGCCGCCACTTTACAGCCGCTATGTCTCCCGATGGTATGCAATATGGTACGAAGGGCCAGAGGCCCATATCGTACTTTGCGGTACTGACATTTACTGGTCATGGCCAATTCGAGTCATACATCACACGGATCGGCAAGACGGAAATGACTTCTATACCTTAAAGTGCGGCTTACCCTGGCACGCAACGATAACTGACTCACTTCAATTGTCAATTGCGGAGTGGCCAGAGCAGGCCGTACCACACGACGTCCAACGAAATAAGATTCCAAAATATGCATAACTATTGGAATCACACATCTTTAACATTAGGCCAACCATTCCAGTGGCCTTCCGTCAACAGTAGGCGTCTCTGGCCCTTTAAAGGAGCTTGGCAGTGTAAAGGCTGAAAACCACGACAGGACACACGGGAAGTTAAGGGCGAATTTCTACGCCTGTAGTGGCATCAACCGCAACCAGCCAGCAATCGTGCGGTATTCCCACATAATTTGCTGGGTCCCATCGACATTTGGGGTCTCGGATTACTTTGAAACACGAGATCCCCACATTTGGCACAGCTTACACCGCGACAAAATGATACAGCCACTAACAAGATTTAACGAGTGAATTGAGCGGAATAACGCGGTTTGGGCTCATTTCACGGCTCTACAGGAGCAAAGGCAGACACATCAAGTGCACCCAGCAACTATACTTAATACTCAGTGAACTTTCCGTTAGGTCGGATAACCTCAAAATATGGCTTGGTATAATGTTAAACAAGTTTCAGATGACGTCCTGCGAGGAGCTCGCCCTAAGCATTCATAATTGCGTTTTTTAGTTCTACCTGGTTCGAAAATTGTATTTCGTTAGTGTAAACCTTTTGAACGAACCAGCCCCAAATATTCTCCATGATATTAATATCAGGTGAGACTGCAGGCCAGCGTAGGATCTCAATGTGACGTTGTTCGTAGCAAGCTTCCGATCAGCCGGGCGGTGTGAATCGGGGTGCTATCGTGTTGAAAAACGAAAATCGGGTCCTCCCATAGCTAAAAATGCACCGATTGCTCTTCTAGTAGATCCCTATAGCGCGTCGAATTAACACGACCGTCTTAAAACACAATCGACGACTTTGTATGATACCTGACAGCGACCTAGATCATCAGCGGACCGCCACCTGAGTGTCGTTTTGACAAAAATAATTTTTCTTGCGCACATCGTGGAAATAATAGTTTTCTATCCGGTCTATCCGATTAATAAAAATGTAACTTCTTCATCCGAAATAAACACTCGGTACCATTCGGTAGTCCATGACATCGTATCATGGGCAAATTTTGCCATTTAGAGAGGCCGACGTCCTTAAAAGCCTAAGTCCTTTCGTCTTTGTGGGGCGCCAGCCCAGGCGCATCGTTTCAACACAGAAAAACTTCTGGTGGGAGGTCTGTCTTTGTTTTTGTCGAGTCGTAACATAAGCCCAACTGTCGTTTTTCCCGCTTAGTTCATTTCCTATTACATGCATCTTGCTAGTGGCTGTATCTTTTTCCGCAGTGCAGCTGTGTTAGATATATAGATCTCGTGTTTCAAAGTAATTTGAGGCCCAAATGTGCATGGAAGTCCCCGCCGTTACTCTATGAGCTTGTATCGTTGCAGCCTTCACACGACTGGTTAAAATAAATGCGTGTAATGTGACAAGTTAAGCAAAAAAATTCAAAAAGTAGCTGTAATTTTTTTCGCGTACTGTAGTATTTATTTAATATAATCAATCATTAACAGCAGAAGCAATAACATTTGGGTCTCTGCAGACGTGTGCAAGGTTACGGGAGTCACGTGTAGGAACCAGCCATTTCTACAAAGTTCCTCGGACCGAGGCCCTTTCCGACCTTCTGTAGCAAACTGCGAGTGGACGGGCCCGGCCCGTCAAAGGCCTCGAAGGCAAGTCAGCAAAACCCGTACGGGTACTCTATGTTCTGGTACTTCCTCACCTTGCGAGAGCTGAAGCTTGACTGGTCCGGGCCGCGCCAGCACTGATCATTGAAGGGGCTAATGAAGTCAGTAACTGTCACATCCTTCCAAACCATCATGAAACGGCTCTCAAACGTAGTTAAGGTCAGACCGGTAGGTCTTTTCTCCCGCCCTCCCAATCAAATCCGAACGGTTCCGGGAAGCACGGTAAGCCAGTATATCGTTAACAGCTCGGCTAAAGGTAATTATTCAAGACCTATATCTTGCTCGCCTGCATGCGCTGACGATACAGGATAAGCCCGTGGCGCCGTCCGCTACGAGTTCTTGTACAAGCTTACACCTGGCTAAAGAAGTCCGATTCGATCCCTCACAGACCTATCTAACAGAGTTTGATACGTGCACAGATATGGCCTGCATGCGCTGACGAGACAGCGATGCCCTGGCGTCCGTGGTCCACGTGTGATTTTCGACCTTTGCCATATGAAGTTTCCTACCATTTTTTTTGGGCCCATATATATATATATATATATATATATGAGCCAAGGGGTCGAAGACCTCATTTCGGGATGCGCTATGGATGCTACTAGGCGTGATTTTAAAAAAAATTGAGAAAAAAGAGTTCCGAGTGGTTATCAAGCATTTTTATTTCAAAGGTTGGAATGCGACCCAAGTGAAAACTGAAATAGACGAGGTGTACAGTGACGCTGCGCCATGTTTTGCCACTGTTTCCAACTAGATTAATGAGTTAAAAAGAGGTCGCAGGAGCACCGAGTCCTGTTTCACCAGGACAATGCTCCTGCATACAAGTCGCGGCAAGCATCGGCAAAACTGGCCCACTGAGGTTCGACCTTATTGAACAACCTTCCTATTCTCCAGACCTGGCCCCCTCTGATTATTTTCTCTTCGGACATTTGAAGAATAGTCTCGGTGGAAAGCGTTTTTTCAGCAATAAGAGGTTAAGGCTGCTGTCAATACCTATTTTTAGTCTAAAGACTGCGGAATTCTACTCAAGAGGTAGAAATGCTCTCGGTGGGAAAAGTGTATTGAGCTTCTCGGGGAGTATATCGAATAAGAAAAATTAAAAAACAAGATTTGGAAAATTCTTGGTTTTCATTTTAAGAACTTGTTGAACTACCATATATATATATAGTATATATATACCCCAAGGTGCCCAAACCCAGTTAGCCAGGCAGAGGCGGCGGGACGAAGTGAATATTAGCTAAAAATAAGCATTTTTTTAATGAATTAGTGTTCGATGTAGTGAACAAAAGGTGGTGGTCAGAATAGGTGACCATATGTATCGACCATTAGCATCGGCCAATCCATCGATCTACGAAGGTAGTGTTCCATAATAGCCCCTACCACACCATCGTTTGTGCTGATGCTTCATCGTGCCCGAGACATATACTCGAGCGAGTACCTGCTAGAACATCTACCAGTTGTTCCGACAAGGTATTGTTCAGAGATAGACAGTATGTTTTCCCATTTAACCTTTCGGGGTGCTTATACAAGCCGACAAGGTAGCCAACTCCTCAAGTCCGGCCAAACTATGCTAGCCAGCGGACTTTGCAAAACGTTGCTTACAGGCATTGTCGTTGTTAAAGTGCAGGGGCCCGTAAGAGTAGTGTCGGAATAATAATTAGTGCTGTTAATGTCGATTTGGTCATCGCTATTGTTGTGATTGTATTAGTGTTATTTCACGATACCTTATTTCTAGCCAGAGCCGTATTACAGCTCCAGTGATGAATTGTCACACAGCTCGAGTGGTGAATCGGCTGTGCAGTGTTACCTAGTAATGTCAGTCATTCGAAAAGGTACGGTCACTTTTCCGCAATCTTCAGATACGAGTAATATAAAGGAAATTACGGGCTAACGCACATACGCAGCACCAGCAGGGCCCAGCTAAGTGTTTAGAACAAGGTCAGACGGAGCCTTGAAAGCAACCAAAAAGACCATGCGCGCATCACAGAAGTGGTCGTAGGAGAAACAACTGTAGGGAAAGGCCGAGGGCTAGCGGGAAAAGGGGGTGCGGATGTGCAGGGGTGGGGGGGGTGTAATGGGAGAGGTGCAAGGACAGTAGAAGAAGCGGCAAGCTTGTTACCGATAGATGGCACAAAAAGAAAGCCAGGGAAAACAGAAAGATTACGACAACAAGAAAGAGAGGGACGTGCAGTTGAAGAGGAAGAAAGAAATGGAAATGGCGGATCTGCGACAGACATCGCCACCAACCGAACGAACCAGCGAACAAGCGTGAATGAAGGTTAACGGTCACGAACTGCGCCGTACACAAACAGATAGCTACCGACTGCCATTGCGCCACATCGTCGTCATGTGTGCAGACCCAGAGACCAGTGACAACGAAGAAATGGTGGTGGTAAAGGGTGGTAGTGAAAGTAGCTATAGTGGTTATCCTCGTGGTCTACGTCGTTGTGGCGGCGTGGTCTAGGGGAACTAGTTCGCTAGTCATGGTTGTCATCTACCGGGTTATCGCCGGTTCGATGCAGGTCGGTGGTTGAATTTTCGTTGAGCAATGCTCAACGAGAATAGATGATAACCCATATGCCGCTGAGGGTCAGCGATCATGCTGCCACAAGGACTGTTTGGGAAACCCTAGATATCCAGCATGTCCGGCCTTCCGGTGCCTTGACGTTGTGCCGGCACGGTGGTCCCAAGCCCGTAGGGGACGGAAGATAGTCGGGTCTACGTCGCAGTTGCCGTCGCAGTTGTTGTGGTTATTGATGTTGTTGTTGCCGTGTCGACTATGTGGACTGGGCTAATCTTCTACTGCCTTATAGTGGTACCCTTTGGCTTAGCATGCCCTCGTTGTCGCATTCTACGTCCTCCTTCCTTGCCAGAGCTGGGGGGCCGGCTCAGGGTAGAACATCAAATCTGCCCCGGGGGCACAGAGCGACACGAGGTGGCCAGTGCTGCGACAGGAAGTTAGAGAGACCAAGGGAGAGAGGGAAGGACAGACAGAAACTATGCTTGATGCAACTGGTGCCGGTGGTTAAGTAACAAACCGCCGACTGCTAGAGTGGGGCTCTGATGCGGGCCGATTTGGGTCGCCGGAGATACTCGTCCGTTACGTCCGAATTCCGAAACCTAGCTAACCGGTCAACCAGTTGATATCTGATTTGTGGTTCGTTAATTCTGCCACGGTCCTTTGTTGAGAAGGCGACGACGAAGTTTTACCGACCGCCGTGCTCAAATGCGCGTATAAACATATATATATATATATATATATATATATATATATATATATATATATATATATATATATATATAAATATGCACATTATATATTAAAAAAAACTCGATATATATATTTTTTTTATTATTTTATTTGTTGTGTATGCTCTTGTTTTTTTCTTATTGGAATGTATCTGCTAAAACTACTTAGGTTAATCATGAGAAAATATTGAAGCTTGTTCCGCCGTATTTTAAAAACGTGTAAACATGCCACTCTTTTATTTTAGGGACGCTTAGAGCGGCTGCATATATAAAGGCCAAATACAATACAATGAAACAAATTGTCTAATACTACTAATATATAAAGCGTAGCAAGACCTAGGACATTGACAGCTTTAGTGAGCGTACGCTGTCTGCATTTTTGATTGCGTTTATCAATTAAAACCATCCTGCTTGTATTTCGCAATGTACATCGTAATTTACTTCCCGCAGGGAGACACCTTTCCAATTATAATAAATATGCGTGCCCTGGTTCCTAAGCTTTGTCTGGAAATTGCAAAACTGCAAAACATTTGCAGAGTAATCGCTCACTGGGAACTCTGGGTAGAAGAGACTCTTTGGTGTCTTTGCGTCACGATAAATCTAGATCGCGTTGATTACCGTCAATGCAGTCTGGCCTATGGTTCTACAAAACAAATCCACCGTGATATTGGTCGTGTGGGTAGACCCCATATGGTTGGCTATGACAATCCTCTTAGCTAACGAGAATCTCTACAAGGTAATGATAGAGTCAAAAATCCGAAACTGTTCATGCTTCATGTTCTCCCAAGGCAGGGGTAAAATTAGTATAACTCTTGACTGCCGCTTGCGTCGGTACACATGCACCAATAACCGGTTTCTATTTCGAACTTGGACCTGTCCGTGAATGCGGATGTGTAGAAATGCCTCGTAATATTACGGTATTAAGCCAATGTGAGTGAAACAAGTCAAGCCCATCTGCAGTTCCTGCTGATCATGTATTTTTGCTATAATTAATCAACTAAACTGTCTAAGTTGATCGAATGTCCCACACATTCGACACACATCTATGGTAACATTCTCGGCGCACTATTGTTATGTAATGACAAAAATATCCAGGACTACATAAGGCCGTTTAGAAGAACTGCTTCGGTTCTATGTGAAACCAGTTCGAGACCGAGCGTGTGAAAGTGTTGTCGAAATCTTCTTCTAGTGTGTTGCAAATGAACCCTCGTGCTTGTTGGGCTTGTCACCGTGAAGAACGTTTATCGAACCCGACCAAAGTAACGTTTTACGCTCTTGAGGCCTGAACGATTTGCTACAAAGTTGACAAGTCGCACCGTACATGTCGATACTCTTCATATAGGCCATTCCTGCACATGCACCACGATCGCTTGCGTAGGCCAAACCATGCAATTTTGGAGATGCCGTCTAATAAAGTTCCGCTGTGTAGCAACGATGTTTTTGTTTGTCACTTTTTGTTTGTAGAATTACCTTTACTTGCGTGAATTAATTATGGCCTCAATTTTGGTCGGTGTGAGAAATGCAAACAACGGCAGCAGGTGCGCCTAAACCGACCTCTTGATTCAATCTTTCACCACACGGACCAACTGTTCGAATTGGCCACCCACCAAGCGGCCTCTGGTTCGTTAAAGTGCCACTTTATTCTAGAAGACCCGAAATAGTGTTCGAACTTCGGGGTTCTTAAATGCCTTTCATAGCGAACGAACAGCTTTCGCTACTCGAACAGAATTTACTCCGTTGACTGAATGTATAGCCTTAGGGAAAGCACGACAGCTCACGAAACGCTTTATAGCATCAGTGCAGCTTCCACAACGTCGAGATGTAGTGTCCATGTCACATTACATGTAAACAATACTATCCACAGCTTCACTTCACCCTTTCCTAGACGAACCATGAGTGGCCCGAGGTGACCAAGGCGGATTTATATGCCGTCGCATTTGAAAAATCGAGAAAAAAGCCAATTTTGCCAGAGATCACTACTGACGAATGGGGGTGAAGTATGTATACTAATTCTGCATTTATTTGACGACATTAGTTTCGAAGTGGGTCTCACACGCGTAACACGCTTGCTACAACTCGTTCAAACATCAAATGGTATTGCTCCACGCAGCCAGCTGCCAGACGCATCGGCGGTCTTTGCACTTCCTTGCCCGGTGGGACGGTCGCTGAAGTGTTTAAATTGTATATAACGATGGATTGTATTGTAATTATGTACCATCTTGAAAGGCAAAGTTATTGCGAAATAAACAATATGTAACTGTAAAAAATGGTATTGCTTTAGGCAGACCGGTCTCATAAATCAATTATGGTCCGGCTCCGTTTTATAAATCAATTACGGTCTTAAACTAAAGCGGTTTAAAATGTCTGATTCCATATCAGACCGCTGTAAGCAAGTGCGGTTTTACGTACCAGACCGCACCGCGCGGTCGGACCAATTAACTCTAAGACATTCACGACAGCTATGTTTATTTACTACTGTTTTATGATACGTTTTTTACTATATTTTTTTACTGGCGGCAGCTCCAAGTGTCGATACTGCTGAACGCTTATGTTGCCCTGCAAACAGGGAATATCGTTGGTGTCACTATTCGCTCATACTTTTGTTTGGCTCCTTCCCATCAATTAATCTGTCCGCTCATACGTGCGTGATCGATTTCCAGTTTGTCTCGTGATCAATTTACGCATTGCTGCACCACCTAATATTTGATCATTGAGCTAAACTTCATGGAAAATCCGACAAGAGCCCAATTTCTGCACAGAAAGCGCGGAATTATGCTGGTTAGTGCAAACTGTTGCAACTCGTTCGGCTGAAATATCTCAACCGTGAATAGATAATAGAATGATTTGTATTATTATCGCTGGTAGCGATCAACTTGACCTTTGTATATATATATATATATATATATATATATATATATATATATATATAAAGGTCAAGGTGCTCCTATTCACGGTTGAGATATTTCAGCCGAGTTGCGGCTGTGTACAGTGTGCTATATATATAAATATATATATATATATATATATATATATATATATATATATATATATATATATATATATATATATATATAAATATTTCTTTTTCAGACATGTGCGATTGCCTTTTCTGCCAAATGCTCTTAATTGTTACAGTTGTTAAACATTTCAAGCTCAATGGGGAATTACTAAATATAAATAAAATTGCCGCTTGGAGAAGACGGCTCTAAAAAATATATGTATTTAGTGGTCGATACCAAATTGACAATATACCAGGAATTAGCGTCGCAATTTTTAGTTCAGCTATCGTTATATAGACCTTTGGCCCGATCGGACCAGCGTATATAAAATGTATTAGGTTGGTCCATAAGTCCATTTGGGTAATTACGTGCGCCGCACTGCGCAAACCCGGGAGAAAAAAAACAGTGAGGACAGGGCTGTTTATTTACATGGCGGTAAGAGTAGACCTGCGCTGTATTATACCGTGGAATTCGTTCGAATATCTAACTCACGCGAACTGTAACGCTCGAGTAAAGATGGCAGACTTAAATGTGCATTTTCGTTATTTAATGCTATTTTATGTCCGGAAAGGAAAGCATGCAACTCAAGTCGTAACCAAGATATGTAAAGTGTATGGCGGAGAGACAGTAACAGATAGGACAGTTCGAACGTGGTTTGTCCGATTTCGGAACGGCGACTTCGACGTTAACGACCGAGACCGGCCGGGGCACAAGTGTGACAGTGGGCCGCTTTAACAACAGTGGTTAAACGAAAACCAAACCTATCGCTGCGCGAGATTGTGGTCATTGTCGACGTACCACAGACATCCGTTCAAAGGCATCTCCATGCCGAGGCTGGATTCGTCAGCAAGTTGGAGCCGTACGCGCTCAGCAGTCGCTAACTAGAGAAGCGTTCTAGAATGCGATCAGCTCCTAAAAAAGAAGGAGGATCACCTTTCTCTCCGCACCGTGAAAACAAGGGATGAGAGGTCGATACTCAATAAGAACGCTGTCCGTAGAAAGGCGCGGCTTACAAAGGGGTAAACCCCAAGCAACTGCCGAGATCAGACCCCATACAAAGAAAGTGATGTTAAGTTTCTGGTGGCATTCGAAGGGAGTAATCTATTATGAGCTGTTACAACCAAACAAAACGAGCAATACGATAAAATACTGTCAACAATTGGACAATTTGGAAAGGGCAATTGACCAGAAGCGTCCAGAATTGGCGATCAAACGAAGTGACTTTCCACCACGACAACGCAAGACCGCACACATATTTCTCACTACCAAAAAGCTAATGGAATTTGAATGGAATAATTTTCCCACATCCTGCGTATAATCCTGGCCTTGCTTCATTGGACTATCAGCTGTTTCGGTCCCTTCAAAATTCCCTTTATGACAAAGAATTCGATTTTTTGGAAGATGTTAAAACGTATATAGACCATTACTTCGAATGCCAGCACGCTACTTCCTGGTGGAATAGAATCATGGGCCTGAACGTTGGACTACGGTAGTCCAACAAAATCGGCAATATAGCATTCAATAAAAGCTTTCCGTTTTAACGACATGTGTGTTTAAAAACTGATGCAAAATCCGAGCGGACTTATGGACAAACCTAATCATAAGAAACTGGGCCGGAAAGTCACCGCTGCAGCTCAGAACCCCCGCGCTAGCGAATACCTGTTGCAGCTCATATCAATCGAGGTTCAGCGCGGCAACGCTGCGGCTGTGAAAGTGTTTCATCCGTCAGCCGTAGGGCTTCCGGAGATCCGGTAGAAAGTGTGTTTTCCCCATAATTGTTTGTTAATGACAAAAATATTGCTCATTACAAAAATACATAAGTGCTTAGACATCAAGTTTTCTATCCCGCTTCGCGTTTCCGGTTGGCGTTGCTCGTCAGTTAGAAGATCAGTAAGGAAGTACAATTGCACGCAATCAAATGCTCAGAATCTGGCGCCTAATTCTGTGCTGCTCTAGAAAAAGGACAAACTTATAAAACGCGGAAAAAACACTGTGATGATGTTTGTCTCTTGTTATTATATATATATATATATATATATATATATATATATATATATATATATATATCTCAGCTGGAATCTTTCAAAAGTTTTCGGGCTCTCTCCGATCTGCTTTTATTAGAAACAGAACAGTGTAGGGCTGCCAAGACTAAAATAAAGCGTCACTAAGCGGAAGTACTGGATTGTAAAAAATATTTTGAAAATAACAAACTTTGTACGGGCATGCTGGCGAGCTTTTGGTGCACTTTGTGAATTGTGAGTTATCAAATAATTTGCAATGATTTTCATGTATCATTTAGCCTCAAGCAAACAGGCCACGACGCGTTTCATTCAAGAGAGAGCCTGATGAAATACCTATCAGAGGCTGATTCCTTAGGCTGTTTGATCTAAATAAAAAAAAATATTAAAGCAAATTACAGATTTTAAATTAAAAAGTTATAATGTATGAACGCTACATACCAGGAAAACTCTGTCATATGACTTACGCACTGTATTTGTCTACACACTTGTATGATGTATATATATATATATACGCATTGGATCAGTTTAAAGTACAATGATAGGCGTAGTGGTGATGTTAAGTTAAACGACATTTTTTTCACAGACTCCCGTGTGTGTGAAGTCAAGCTACGTCTTTCGACGAAGTCTCCCAATGTAGGAATTTTAAAATTTAGTTGAAAATGTACGTTTATGCAATCGAATGTTCAACCGCAAATATGCTATGACATATGATTACATTAAAATAGGTGTAAAAATGACGTTTGAGTTAACGTTTGAGTATTTGCTGAGTTCCATTCGCCCAGTATATATATATTTAGATAGATAGATAGATAGATTAACATGTATCTTGAGCAAATGCTATGAAGTTGTTCTTTGTAGAACCAACTCACTCTTAAAAAGATACATTGATATTATTCGAAGCTTGTTAAAAAGGAGAAGAAACATAAAGATGCAGCGCTCGAGAACAGGTACCAGGTGGGGGGGTGGTGAGGAATCCGGGTTTAGTGGGTTTGCGAGTCTCACACTAGTCACGCAGGCTGCTAGTGGCGCATGTGCATCATGCATTCCCAAAAACTCCCAGAACAAAAAAAAAGTATATTTGAGATCTAAGAAGCAGACTGAAGTACCATTTCCATAGTTGGAGGTGGCATAGGATAAGCATGCACAATACTTTTGCCAAAACGGATACAATACATGTGAACTGCGCACCTTATTATACGAGTTTTGTTCTGGAACAAGGGTTTATGATTATCGTTAGGTAGTGAAATTGCAATTAATAAAATTAATAGTAATATAAACACACATTGTATCAATAATAATAGTTCTAATTACCATTACAATTATTACTTATGTTGAGATATATAGATTTAAAATTTCTTTTTCGTATCATTTTCAGTAGCACGCAGCAGCCACTTTAGCTGTCATTGCTGCTGCTACTGCTGTTTAGTCTGCGGAAGTCACTTGTATCGCCCCCCTAAGCAAATACGTGCAGACGTGTAAGAGTTAATGATAGTTGTTGTCATGATCATTTATTTTTCATCCCGCACACCAACAACGCACAACAACAACATTAACAAACAACAACAACATTGGCAGTTAGTATGCAGAACAGGTCGAGATGCGAAATGTATGTGCGTGGGAGACGGGCCACAGTCAGATCCGTAGCCCACCGTCATCTGCAAAACTGCAGCGGAGCCATATTCGCTGAATCCGTAGAAATCAGACACGTCTTCATTCATTCGCAAGATGCTGGCTTGGGTGGTGTCCTTAGACCTCCGTCGTTTTCACTATCGTCACCACTGTGGTCGCCATAGTCTTTCCTCCGGGTTTTCTCGTTTTCTTTGCCGGCGGATTTTTTGCGGGCGACTGTTTATTGCTTCTCACTCGGGATATTACTTTCTCTCAGACAGCGCCTGCCCACGCCGCGCAACTCTTTGTCACCACTCGCAGCCACCGGCAACGCATGTTTTGTTTATACTATAATAAAAGCAGGGGATTGTTGTTGATGCACAATTTGTTTTTCTCTCCTTATTGAGACGTCGGTTGTTTTCGTTTATGTGTTCTGCTTGTTTGTGTTCGTTATGGCCATATTGACATATCTATTGGGATATTTAAATTGTAGGCCATGCGAACCAATTCGAGAGGTGATTCGATTCTAGATTTGACTAGATATTTGGCCAACGGCTGGCTGCCAAGACAACGGCTACTAGTATATAATTTGCTTAGTAAAAATTTGGCTTTCTTTTATTAGACACAAACACGAACTAGAATTACGCTGGCGAGCTTCAGCGTGTGGATTTGCGTGTAGAAGTTTATAAATGTTTTTAAATTCTGAAGTTGCGGGAAAGATCAAGGAATACCTCAAGGCCGACCAATTCGCAATACTGCTTTTGATCTACTACTAACAATATTGAAGTATTAGTTTCTATGCATATATTAATAATATGCCTACAAAAATTACTACCACGACTACTATTACTACAAAGCCGACTACTAAATCTAACGCGAGTGCTGCTTGAAGTGTGGTAAATTCGCGGACCTGTTACTGACCGCAAGCCCTTTCGTGGTCTCCCTGCGTCTTTCTAGCCGTGCGCGAGTCTCCGTTGGGCAGCAAGGCCAGTGATCAGTGCTGTTTAATCACGTTTGTTTTCTGTCGATTGCCAAATATAGTCACTGATTGATAGCTGATACGACGCCTCTAAGTGCGTTGCGGCTTTTCTGTTGTGTTTATTGTTGACAACAATGACCGATGTTGAGTGATGTTGCTGTTGTGTTTATGGTGGCAACCGACTGTTAGTGTTGGCAACACCACCAGGTCCGTGTTGACAACAACAAGATGTGGGTGTTGACAAGAACTACATGCTGGTGTTGACACGTTGCTGCTGCGATTGTTGTTGTTGTCGCTGTTGTTGTTGTTGTTGTCGCTGTTGTTGTTGTTATTGTTGTTGGTGTTGTTGTTGTTGTTGTTGTTGTTGTTGTTGTCGCTGTTGTTGTTGTTGTTGTCGCTGTTGGTGTTGTTGTTGTTGTTGTTGTTGTTGTCGCTGTTGTTGTTGTTGTCGCTGTTGTTGTTGTCGCTGTTGTTGTTGTCGCTGTTGTTGTTGTTATCGCTGTTGTTGTTGTTGTTGTTGTCGCTGTTGTTGTCGCTGTTGTTGTTGTCGCTGTTGTTGTTGTTGTTGGTGTCGCTGTTGTTGTTGTTGTTGTTGTTGTTGTTGTTGTTGCTGTTGTTGTTGTTGTTGTTGTCGCTGTTGTTGTTGTCGCTGTTGTTGTCGCTGTTGTTGTTGTCGCTGGTGTTATTGTTGTTGTTGTTGTCGCTGTTGTTGTTGTCGCTGGTGTTATTGTTGTTGTTGTTGTCGCTGGTGTTATTGTTGTTGTCGCTGTTGTTATTGTTGTTGTTGTTGTTGTTGATGTTGTTGTTGTTGTTCTTGGTGTCGCTGTTGTTGTCGCTGTTGTTGTTGTCGCTGTTGTTGTTGTTGTTGTTGTTGTCGCTGTTGTTGTTGTTGTTGGTGTCGCTGTTGTTGTCGCTGTTGTTGGTGTCGCTGTTGTTGTTGTCGCTGTTGTTGTTGCTGTTGTCGTTGTTGTCGCTGTTGTTATTGTTGTTGTTGTTGTCGCTGTTGTTGTTGTTGTTATTGCTGTTGTTATTGTTGTCGCTGTTGTTGTTGTTGTTGTTGTTGTCGCTGTTGTTGTTGTTGCTGTTGTTGTTGTTGTTGTTGTTGTTGTTTGTCGCTGTTGTTGTTGTTGTTGTCGCTGTTGTTGTTGTTGTTGTTGTCGCTGTTGTTGTTGTTGTTGTCGCTGTTGTTATTGTTGTCGCTGTTGTTATTGTTGTCGCTGTTGTTATTGTTGTTGTTTGTTGTTTGTCGCTGTTGTTGTTGTCGCTGTTGTTGTTAATGTTGTTGTTGTCGCTGTTGTTATTGTTGTTGTTGTCGCTGTTGTTATTGTTGTTGTTGTCGCTGTTGTTGTTGTCGCTGTTGTTATTGTTGTTGTTGTTGGTGTTGTTGTGGTTGTTGTTGTTGTTGTTGCTGTGTTGTTGTTGTTGTTTGTCGCTGTTGTTGTTGTTATTGTTGTTGTTGTTGCTGTTGTTATTGTTGTTGTTGTTGTCGCTGTTGTTGTTGTTGTTGTTGTCGTTGTTGTCGCTGTTGTTATTGTTGTTGTCGCTGTTGTTATTGTTGTCGCTGTTGTTGTTGTTGTCGCTGTTGTTGTTGTTGTCGCTGTTGTTGTTTGTCGCTGTTGTTATTGTTGTCGCGGTTGTTATTGTTATTGTTGTTGTCGCTGTTGTTGTTGTCGCTGGTGTTATTGTTGTTGTTGTTGTCGCTGGTGTTATTGTTGTTGTCGCTGTTGTTATGTTGTTGTTGTTGTTGATGTTGTTGTTGTTCTTGGTGTCGCTGTTGTTGTCGCTGTTGTTGTTGTTGTCGTTGTTGTTGTTGTCGCTGTTGTTGTTGTTGTTGTTGTTGGTGTCGCTGTTGTTGTCGCTGTTGTTGGTGTCGCTGTTGTTGTTGTTGTCGCTGTTGTTGTTGCTGTTGTCGTTGTTGTCGCTGTTGTTATTGTTGTTGTTGTTGTCGCTGTTGTTGTTGTTGTTGTTATTGCTGTTGTTATTGTTGTCGCTGTTGTTGTTGTCGCTGTTGTTGTTGTTGTTGTTGTTGTTGCTGTTGTTGTTGTTGTTGTCGCTGTTGTTGTTGTTGTTGTTGTTGTTGTCGCTGTTGTTGTTGTTGTTGTCGCTGTTGTTGTTGTTGTCGCTGTTGTTATTGTTGTCGCTGTTGTTGTTGTCGCTGTTGTTATTGTTGTTGTTGTTGTTGTCGCTGTTGTTGTTGTCGCTGTTGTTGTTAATGTTGTTGTTGTCGCTGTTGTTATTGTTGTTGTTGTCGCTGTTGTTAATTTTGTTGTTGTTGTTGTCGCTGTTGTTGTTTGTCGCTGTTGTTATTGTTGTTGTTGTTGGTGTTGTTGTTGTCGCTGTTGTTGTTGTTGTCGCTGTTGTTGTTGTTGTCGCTGTTGTTGTTGTTGTTGTTGTTGGTGTTGTGTGTGTTGTTGTTGTTGTTGTTGTTGTTGTTGTTGTTGTTGTTGTTGTTGTTGTTGTTGTTGTTGTTGTTGTGTTGTCGCTGTTGTTGTTGTTATTGTTGTTGTTGTTGCTGTTGTTATTGTTGTTGTTGTTGTTGTTGTCGCTGTTGTTGTTGTCGTTGTTGTCGCTGTTGTTATTGTTGTTGTCGCTGTTGTTATTGTTGTTGTTGTCGCTGTTGTTGTTGTTGTTGTCGCTGTTGTTGTTGTTGTCGCTGTTGTTGTTGTCGCTGTTGTTATTGTTGTCGCGGTTGTTATTGTTATTGTTGTTGTCGCTGTTGTTGTTGTTGCTGTTGTTGTTGTCGCTGTTGTTGTCGCTGTTGTTGTTGTTGTTGTTGTCGCTGTTGTTGTTGTCGCTGTTGTTGTTGTTGTTGTTGTTGCTGTTGTTGTTGTCGCTGTTGTTGTTGTTGTCGCTGTTGTTGTTGTTGTCGCTGTAGTTATTGTTGTTGTCGCTGTTGTTATTGTTGTTGTTGTCGCTGTTGTTATTGTTGTTGTTGTCGCTGTTGTTGTTGTCGCTGTTGTTGTTGTTGTTGTTGTCGCTGTTGTTGTTGTTGTTGTTGTCGCTGTTGTTATTGTTATTGTTTTTGTTGTTGTCGCTGTTGTTGCCGCTGTTGTTATCGCTGTTGTTGTTGTCGCTGTTGTTGTTGTTGTTGTCGCTGTTGTTGTTGTCGCTGTTGTTGTTGCTGTTGTTTTTGTCGCTGTTGTTGTTGTCGCTGTTGTTATTGTTATTGTTGTTGTTGTTGTTGTTGTCGCTGTTGTTATTGTTGTTGTTGTTGTCGCTGTTGTTGTTGTTGTTGTTGTCGTTGTTTTGCTGTTGTTATTGTTGTTGTTGTTGTCGCTGTTGTTGTTGTTGTCGTTGTTGTTGTCGCTGTTGTCGCTGTTGTTATTGTTGTTGTTGTCGCTGTTGTTATTGTTGTTGTTGTCGCTGTTGTTGTTGTCGCTGTTGTTATTGTTGTCGCTGTTGTTGTTGTTGTTGTTGTTGTTGTTGTTGTTGTTGTTGTTGTTGTTGTTGTTGTTGTTGTTGTTGTTGTTGTTGTTGTTGTTGCTGTTGTTGTTGTTGTTGTTGTTGTTGTTGTTGTTGTTGTTGTTGTTGTTGTTGTTGTTGTTGTTGTTGTTGTTGTTGTTGTTGTTGTTGTTGTTGTTGTTGTTGTTGTTGCTGTTGTTGTTGTTGTTGTGTTGTTGTTGTTGTTGTTGTTCTTGTTGTTGTTGTCGCTGTTGTCGTTGTTGTTGTCGCTGTTGTCGTTGTTGTCGCTGTTGTTGTTGTTGCTGTTGTTGTTGTTGTCGCTGTTGTTGTTGTGTTGTCGCTGTTGTTATTGTTGTTGTTGTTGCTGTTTGTTGTTGTTGTTGTTGTTGTTGTTGTCGCTGTTGTTGTTGTCGCTGTTGTTGTTGTCGCTGTTGTTGTCGCTGTTTGTTGTTGTCGCTGTTGTTGTTGTTGTTGTTGCTGTCGCTGTTGTTGTTGTTGTTGTTGTTGTTGTTGTCGCTGTTGTTGTTGTTGTTGTTTGTCGCTGTTGTTATTGTTATTGTTGTTGTTGTCGCTGTTGTTGTTGTTGTCGCTGTTGTTGTTGTCGCTGTTGTTGTCCGCTGTTTTGTGCTGTTGTCGTTGTTGGCGCTGTTGTTATTGTTGTTGTTGTCGCTGTTGTTGTTTTTGTTGTTGTCGCTGTTGTTGTTGTTGTTGTTGTTGTTGTTTTGTTGTCGCTGTTGTTGTTGTTGATGTCGCTGTTGTTGTTGTTTGTTGTTGTTGGGTTGTGTCGCTGTTGTTATTGTTGTGTTGTCGCTGTTGTTATTTTAGTGTTGTCGCTGTTGTTATTGTTATTGTTGTCGCTGTTGTTGTTGTTGTTATTGTTGTTGTTGTCGCTGTTGTTGTTGTTGTCGCTGTTGTTATTGTTGTTGTTGTCGCTGTTGTTGTCGCTGTTGTTATTGTTGTTGTTGTTGTTGTTGTGGTGTTGTTGTCGCTGTTGTTGTTGTTGCTGTTGTTGTTGTTGTTGGTGTGGTTGTGGTCGCTGTTGTTGTCGCTGTAGTTATTGTTGTTGTTGTTGTTGTCGCTGTTGTTGTTGTTTGTTGTCGCTGTTGTTGTTGTTGTTGGTGTTGTGTTGTTGTTGTCGCTGTTGTTGTTGTTGTCGCTGTTGTTGTTGTTGTCGCTGTTGTTGTTGTCGCTGTTGTTATGTTATTGTTCTTGTAGTTGTCGCTGTTGTTGTTGTTGTTGTGTTGTTGTTGTTGTTGTTGTAGGCGCTGTTGTTATTGTTGTCGCTGTGGTTGTTGTCGCTGTTGTTATTGTTGTCGCTGTTTTGTTGTTGTGTTCGCTGTTGTTGTGTGTTGTCGCTGTTGTTATTGTTGTTGTTGTCGCTGTTGTTGTTGTTGTCGCTGTTGTTATTGTTGTGTGTTGTGTCGCTGTTTGTTGTTGTTGTTGTGGTCGCTGTTGTTGTCGCTGTTGTTATTGTTGTTGTCGCTGTTGTTGTCGCTGTTGTTGTTGCTGTTGTTGTTGTTGTCGCTGTTGTTGTTGTTGTCGCTGTTGTTGTTGTCGCTGCTGTTATTGTTGTTGTTGTTGTTGTTGTCGCGGTTGTTATTGTTATTGTTGTCGCTGGTTGTTGTTGTTGTCGCTGTTGTTGTTGTTTGTTGTTGTCGCTGTTGTTGTGTTGTTTGTCGCTGTTGTTGTTGTTGTCGCTGTTGTTATTGTTGTTGTTGTCGCTGTTGTTGTTGTCGCTGTTGTTATTGTTGTTGTTGGTGTTGTTGGTCGCTGTTGTTTGTTGCTGTTGTCGTTGTTGGCGCTGTTGTTATGGTTGTTGTTGTCGCTGTTGTTGTTTTTGTTGTTGTCGCTTGTGTTATTGTTGTGCCGCTGTTGTTGTTGTTGTTGTTGTATGTCGCTGTTGTTGTTGGTTGTTGTGTTGTGTCCGCTGTTGTTATTGTTGTTGTTGTTCGCCTGTTTGTTATTGTTGTTGTTGTTCGCTGTTGTTATTGTTATTGTTTGTCGCTGTTGTTGTTGTTGTTGTTGTTATTGTTGTTGTTGTTCGCTGTTGTTGTTGTTGTTGTCGCTGTGGTTGTTGTTGTTGTTTGTTGTGTTGTCCGCTGTTGTTATTGTTGTTGTTGTCGCTGTTGTTGTCCGCTGTTGTTATTGGTGTGTGTTGGTGTTGTTGTTGTTGGTGTTGTTGTCGGCTGTTGTTGTTGTTGCTGTTGGTGTTGTTGTTAAGGTGTTGTGGTCGCTGTAGTTATTGTTTGTTGTTGTTTGTTGTTGTTGTTGGTTGTCGCTGTTGTTATTGTTGTTGTTGTCGCTGTTGTTGTTGGTCGCTGTTGTTGTTGTTGTCGCTGTTGTTGGTTGTTCGCTGTTGTTATTGTTATTGTTCTTGTAGGTTGTCGCTGTTGTGTTGTTGTTGTTGTCGCTGTTGTTAATTGGTTTGCGCTGTTGTTGGTTTGTACGCTGTTGTTATTGTTGTCGCTGTGTTTTTGTTGTTGTCGTAGTTGTTTGTTGTCACGCTGTTGTTGTCCTGTTGTTTGTGTAGTGTTGTTGTTAGATGTTCCGCTTTGTTGTCCGTTGTTGTGTCGCTGTTTGTTTTGTTTGTTGTTGATGATGTTGTTGTCGCTGTTGTTGTTGTGTGTTGGTGTTGTTGTGTCGTCTGTTTTGTGTGACGCTTGTTGTTATTTGTTGTATAGATTGTGCGCTGTGTTGTCGCTTGTTGTTATTGTTGTTGTGCTGTTTGTTTGTTTTCTGTCAGCTGTTGTTGTTGTTGTCGCTGTGTTGTTGTCGCTGCGTGTTATTGTTGTTGTGTTGTTTTGTCGCGGTTGTTCTCGTTATTGGTGGTCGATGTGTTAGTTGTGTCTGGCTGTTGTTGTTGTGGTCGCTGTTGTTGTTGTTGTCGCTGTTTGTTGTTGTTGTCGGCTGTTGGTGGTTTGGTGTCGCTGTTGTTGTTGTTGTCCGCTGTGTGTTATTGTTGTCGGCTGTTGTTGTTGTTGGCGTCTGTTGTTATTGTTGTTGTTGGTGTTGTTGTCGCTGCTGTTGTTGTTGTCGCTGTTGTTGTTGTTGTATGGGTTGTTGGTGTTGTGTTGGTCGCTGGTGTGGGTTGATGGTGTTTGTTGTCCGCTGCTGTTGTTGTTGTTGTCCGCTGTTGTTGTGGTCGCTGTTGTTGTCGTTGTTGTTGTTGTTGTTGTTTGTTGTCGCTGTGTGTTATTGTTGTCGCTGTTGTTATTGTTGTTCGCTGGTTGTTGGTTGTTGTTGTTGTCGCTGTTGTTGTTGTTGTTGTCGCTGTTGTTGTGGTTGTCCGGCTGTTGGTTGTTGTTGTCGCTGTTTGTTTGTCCTGTTGTCGCGTTGTTGTCGCTGTAGTTATTGTTGTGTTGTCGTTGTTGTCGCTGGTTGTTCTTGTTGTCGCTGTTGTTGTTGTCGCTGTTGTTGTTGTTGTTGTGGTTGTTGTCGCTGTTGTTGTGTCGCTGTTTGTTGTTGTTGTTGTTGTCGCTGTTGTTATTGTTAAATTGTTGTTGTCCGCTGTTGTTGTTGTTGTTGTGTTGTCGCGGTTGATGTTATTGTTGTTGTTGTTGTCGCTGTTGTTGTTATTGTTGTTGTTGGTTATTGTTGTTGTTATTGTTGTTTGTTGTGTTGTCGCTGTTGTTGTTATTGTTGTTGTTGTCGCTGTTGTTGTTGTTGGTCGCTGTTGTTGGTTGTTGTCCGCTGTTGTTGTTATTGTTTGTTGTTGTTGTTGTTGTTATGGTGTTTGTTGTTGTGTTGTCGCTGTTGTTGTTTAGTTGTTTGTGTTGTTGTTGTCGCTGTTGTTGTTGTCGCGGTTGTTGATGTTGCTGTTGTTGTTGCTGTTTGTTGTTGTTGTTGTCGCTGTTGTTGTTGTGTGCTGTTGTTGTTTGTTGTTGTTGTTGCTGTTGTTTATTGTTGGTTGTTGTCGTTGTTGCCTGTTGGTCATTGTGGTTGTTGGCGCTGTTGTTGTTGTCGTTGTTGTTGAGGGCGTTGTGGTCGCTGTTGTTATTGGTTATGTTGTTGTTGTTGTTGTTGTTGTCGCTGTTGTTGTTGTTGTTTGTCGTCGGTGTTCTGTTGTGGGTTGTTGTTGTCGTTGTTGTTGTTGTTGTTGTTGTCGCTGTTGGTTTGTGAGTGTTGTTGTTGTGTTGTTGTTGTTTGTTGTTGTCGCTGTTGTTGTTGTCGCTGTTGTTGTTGCTGTTGTTGTTGTTGTCGCTGTTGTTGTTGTTGGTTGTCCGCTGGTGTTGTTGCTGTTGTTGTTGTTGCCTGTGGTTCCTTGTTGTCGTTGTTGCTGTTGTTATTGTTGTTGTTGTCGGCTGTTGTTTGTTGTCGTTGTTGTTGACGTTGTTGTCGCTGTTGTTATTGTGTTGTTGTTTGATTGTTGTTGGTTGTTGTTTGTCGTTGTTGTTGTTGTTGTTGTTGTTGTTGTTGTTGTTGTTTGTTGTAGCTGTTGTTGTTGATCGCTGTTGTTGTTGTTGTCGCTGTTTGTTGTTGTCGCTGTTGTTGTGTGTCGCTGTTGTTTGTTGTCGTCGCTGTTGTTATTGTTTTGTTTTGTTGTCGTCGCTGTTGTTATTGTTGTTGTTGTCGCTCTTGTTATTGTTGTTGTTGTCGCTGTTTGTTGTTGTCGTCTGTTGTTATTGTTGTTGTTGTTGTCGTCGCTGTTGTGTATTGTTGTTTGTTGTCGCTGTTGTTGTTTTGTTGTCGCTGTTGTTGTTGTTGTTTGTTGTCGCTGTTGTTGCTGTTAGTTGTTGTCCGCTGTTGTTATTGTTGTTGTTGTCGCTGTTATTGGTTGTTGTCGTCGGTGTTGTTGTTGTTGTTGTTGTCGCTATTGTTGTTGTTTTGTTGTTGCGCTATTGTTGTTGTATGTTGCTGTTGTTTGTCGCTGTTGCCTCGTTGTTGTTGTCCTGTTGTTTGTCGCTGTTTGTTGTTGTTGTCGCTGTTGTGTATTGTTGTTGTTGTTGCCTTGTTGTTATTGTTGTTGTCGCTGTTGTTGTTGTCGCTGTGTTATTGTTGTTGTTGTCGCTGTTGTTGTTGTTGTCGTCGTCGCTTGTTATATTGTTGTTGTTGTCGCTGTTGTTGTTGTCGCTGTTGTTATTGTTGTCGTTGTTGTTGTTCGCTGTTGTTGTTGTTGTTGTCGTCGCTGTTGTTATTGTTGTTGTTGTCGCTGTTGTTATTGTTGTTGTTGTCGCTGTTGTTATTTTGTTGTTGTCGCTGTTGTTATTGTTGTTGTTGTTGTCGCTGTTGTTCTTGTTGTTGT
>QVRM01003338.1:0-71557 GCA_003439945.1 Dermanyssus gallinae
TCACGGGCATTGTGTCAGAGCTGTTTAAATGCGAAAATTGACCTACATCTCGTGAATCGCCAACAGCAGACTGAAAAAATAAATTTGCTTGGCATTAGCGTGCCTGCTATAAAGATTGAAGCCACAATCCTAGAAGATTTAGACGCAAAAACTGACTACCTGGAGGCCAACACAGCACGCATGCATGCCGAAAAGCTGATCATTCGTTAATATATTGATGAAAAAATACATTTTAAATTATATTAAATGGAAAGGAATGTGAGAAGCCTGGAAGCAAATGTGAATGCACTCAATATAAATAGAATGGTTTAGAACCACTGCGCGAATAAGAAGCATGCAAACCGTATTTGAAATGTGGCCCAAGACAGACTAAAAATCAATGTCATCATTACGAATGTTGTAGGTTGCGATTGTGCCGATCAAAATACGTATGATGCTAATCCTTGAAAAAGTTGGTATTTGCCAACGCCCACGGAACGCACGAGATACTCTGCTTTTAACTCAGTGATAACAGCAATATTTGCGGCACCTTACCTAGCTCAATAAGTCATAGCAAAATATAATACTAAACCCGTTCGCCTTGCAGACCTCACTCAAATAAAAGCATGTCATAATGAACGCCCACCTGACACTCGAGCCCAAGACTCTCCGCGACGCCTACCTTATGTTTAAGCGGGAACGGAAATTGGCATTCTGTGTACCAGGATGTGAGGTTGTGCGTCACGAAAATCAAACAGGAAAACAACAGCGAGGTTGTCGTATATAAAAAAAATGATGATTTAAAACCACTTGAGGAGACACTGCCAGTGGAGCCAAGGCCAAGCCCATACATTGACAATACCTTTTTAGCCGACGGTCTCTAAAACATTTCTAACGAATGGTAGCGTTGATATAAGCTAAACGCGCGAATCGAGTTTGACTATCTGAATACTCTTGGTCAAAAGGTCAAAAGGTCAAAAAGCCTGGTCTAGGTAGAAACTAGCCTAAATAGAAACGTCAACAATTAAGAAATACGCTCTCTTTCGAGTACAAATGTAGGCTCGAGGAGTCAATCAAATCAAAAGAAGTAAAAACCAAAGATAAATTAATAAAAATACACTAATACATACGAGAGATTTAGACGATTGAGTAGGACACGATACTCACACTTGTCTCGACCTATGCTATATGTAAATCTGTTTTCTCTGCACTGGAGAAGTACACAAAAGTGCTTGAACTTGTTGATGATCTGCAAACTGGAAAAGCACTATAATCGATTATTATGGCTGGTGTTATTGAATGTTGCAGATATCGTTTTTATAATATTTTCACAAACGTTCCTAACAATGTTTTCTACTCGACTAATCTAAATGTACTAAAATGAACACTAATCCACAACACAGGAGCTATGGATAACGTGATTAACTAAAAATCATTATCTCTATTGCTAACATATATATATATATATATATATATATATATATATATATATATATATATATATATATATATATATATATATATATATATATATATATATATATATATATTTATATACGGAATGTCATAGAGATATGTCCTCGGACTACTTTAATTTTATATTTTCATAAATGCATAAACAAATAACGTGTAAAAAAGTTAGATTTGCAGATATCTGTTGCATGGATACAATTGAAATGAGACGAATCGAATTACGGGGACAAGAGATAGAAGATTTCGGGGGATGAGCATTTTTGTTTAAGGAAGCATTGTATGTAGGGAAGTGACGAGAGTGAAAATGAAATACTTGGTCGTGGTTGCTATTGAAGGCCTTAGCGGGTTAATCCCCCACTAATTATAGGGGTATACAGGGTGCCGAGGAAAGCAAAATGTATAGTGCATTACCAGAGACAATCACAAGTAGTGATGGGGGTGGCTACTATTTGTCTTGGAGACATTAACGCCCTCATTCATCAGTTAGACGGGCGGGAGGCTAAGGAACAAGAAATGCTATTAAAATGAGTAATAATGGCAGGGTTAAATATACGGAACTTACACGCAATAGTATTTGGAAAATATACGTATAGCCAGGGGAATAGAAATTTTTGTGTAAATTATATTATAATTAAAAGTAAAGTACGGGAATGGTAGTTTTAGAGGGAGTGAAGGAATGGAATATTGGCAGTTATTAAAGCCGAATAGGATAGGGTCGAATGGTACGATGGAGAATGGCAATGCGGGTTTAGGAAGGATTACATATATATATATATATATATATATATATATATATAGGTTAGATCAGCAAATTTTTAATTGAATCGAACAGTTAAAATATCTAGAATGCAGGGACAAAGTTGTACGGGGTTTTCTTTGGATCTTAAAAAGCCCACAATATGACCAATAGGTTTTCCTTGTATAGCTTTATCGTGGAAGAACTTTTTGCAAGTTTTATAGGGTATTAAAGAATATTCATAGGGGAACGAAATTAGGACAATTGAGTGAATATGGTGTCGCTAAAGGGGTAAGAGAGGGGTGCCCTTATCATCATTACTTTTTCTAGTTGGGGTTCAATACATTTATGGCTACAACGGACAATTTAGAAGACTATGTATGTGCCAGGGCTGGCATTTTCTAATGATGTTATAATATATAGCTCGGGTTTAAGTAGCAATGAGAAGAGACTCAGAGCGAAGTAGCTAGGTTTTCACTGATGTGCCCTTTTAATTGTAGCAGAGAGTTTCCTGAAGCAGAGGACGGGATATCAAAGCTTAGTGAAAGGGAAGTACAACGTAAGCTGAGGTATAGTAGTAGAATCAGCTCAATAAGATATACTAAAAAGATATAGGAGGTAAAAAAATGGGACAGGAGATTGGAATCTGCGGCAAGAGAGAGAGAGGACTCAGTTTTATCAACAATGGGAAACCATTAATGTATCCATTAGGCAAAATAAAAGTAGGGTAAATATAGCAAACACACAGAAGTGGCGGGCATTGCTTACTAAGAAAACTAGTTCAAGTGAAGAATACGGGAATATAGAATCAGAAAAGAGTGCGGTAGAGTGGTTATATATATATATATATATATATTTGTTTATTTCGCAATAACATTGCATTTCAAGATGTTGCATAATTACAATACAGTTCATTATATACAATTTGAACCTATTAGCGACCGTCCCACCGGGCAAAAAAGTGCAAAGACCGATGGGTCTAGCAGCTCGCTACGTGGTATTTAGCGCATATCTGCGAGCAGAACCGGCAACGACATTGATCGCTAACTTGGTGAAATCCTTTGGTCGAACATACCAAGTAATGATAGCCGTGCACAATGTACCTTGTGTACACGTGCCGGCTAGTGCATGCCATTCCTTCCCAAAGCTCCCTGGCGAGGTACACATCTAACTGCGCGACCTCTGCCGAGGCCTCGGTCACTTTTCCCTGCCACTCCAACAAAAATTGCTGGAGTGGCCCTGTAATAGGTGACCTAAGCCTGACTCTGATTGTTTCCACTGCCGGCCCGCAAACCGCCAGCAGGTACACGAAGCGGCTTCTTGCCATCCGCGGCAAGCAAAGAACCCGCTTCATATATATTGTGAAATATCTCTCTAGCTGCGCAAAATTTGCCGCTGAGAGATGGTCCCACACCCTGCCAAGGCTCTAGCTCAACATTACAGCACAATCTTAAGCTCAAAAAGACGCATGGCCGCACTCAGAGACAGTCGTCGAGGGTCTCTCACCTCTGTGTGAATAGAGGCAATAGCCGCCCGACATCTGTCGCCGATGTGCTGGGTAAAGGTCGTTCCCGTATAGTGTAGTCTCAGATCCAAATACGGGAAGGAGTTGACAAACTCCAGCGGTTGGCCACAACAGGGTATTATGTCTGCGGCAGCCAATCGACCCCCACGGCGAAACTTCATGGCTTTCGTCTTCCGCGAATTTATTTGAAGACCCTTACGGTGAAGGTAATTTTCTACATCGCCGACAATTCGACGAATGGCACCGCGGTCCCGGTGGGCCACTACGATGTCATCCGCATACATGACGACGACGGCGTTTCTAAACTCCTCCCGTACATGGCGGGCTAGGTCTGCGATGAGCAAGGAGAATGCCAGGCAACTGAGAGGGTCCCCTTGAGGGGTCCCTACGTTTTGACTCAGCTGCAAGGTGTCCTCGCCCCTTACGTTTCCTTCAAGGCGGTCTTCAGCAAAGAAGCTGGAGAGCACTCGTAAAAAAGAACCACCCACCCCAGCATGTCGAAATGAATCGACTAGTAGGTGATGGGGAGCTTTGTCGAAGGCCTTGACACAATCAATAAAGGCGGCGTACAAGTGACCCCCAGGCACAGCCAACACCCGTTCAACTTCCGACTGGAGTACGTGGATTGCGTCCTGTGTACCTCGACCCTTCCTGAATCCGAATTGCTCCGGAGGTAAGGCCTTCTCCACAGTTGGAAGCACCCTCGAGATAATTAACTTAGCGAAGATTTTCTTGAGAGTGCGCTCCGACGCGATACCCCGGTAGAGATTTGGATCGTCTACATTGTCACCGTTTTTGCCCTTGAATAGCAGAGTAAGCCTGGCCTCGTGCCAAACCTGGGGTATGTGTCCCCCGCTGAGTATCTGATTAAACAGCTTACAAAGCTCCCCTGCTAAAACATCGGACGACTCAGCCCAATGTTCGTAATAGATCCCATCAGGACCACTACTCTTTTTCTTGGGTAGCCCGCGCAAGATCTGCACAACTTCTTCCACCGTAAACGGCGAATTCATGCGGTGCTGCTCCAGAGTGAGCGGCTCAATAACTGGGTTAGGCATGGGGGCGTTTGCATCGAGCAGAAGGGCAGTAAAGTGCTGCCGCAACTGCTCCCTTGTCATGCTGTGCATGCTTTTGTTCAGCCGGCGAACAATGTAGACATGGGGTCCGCGCTCTGCTCTCTCAAGCAAACGAAACTCCTTCTCCTCATCATACCGGCGCTTATTCTCCACAAGCAGTTTCTTGTAGGTTGCTCTATGTTGGCCATAGAGCGCCCTACGATCAGCAACTATCTGGGGGTCGGGGTGTAGAGCCCGTGCTCGGCGCAGAAGCCCCAAGACTTTCCGACGTTTTAAGTAGCAGGCCTGTGTAAACCAGGGCCGCGCCCGTCTTTGTCTGTACTTCTTGACTACAGCCGCCTTTACAGTGGCCTCCAAAGCGTGGTTGCTTTGCTCGATGTCAGAAGTTGATCTCAGCAGCTCTAACTCGCGCGTCAATACACGCAAATCTAGCTGCCTAGACCAGTACATTGTCGGCTGCCGACTAGAGGCGCGTCCCTGGCCAGGCAGACACAGAGACGCCAGCACCGGCAGGTGCTTCCGTGCTGGAATATTAAGTACCTCGCATCCTTGAAATTCCGTCGGATGTTGAAGGTTGTGAAACAGGAGGTCGATAGTGCTTCTTCCACTCTGGCAGACGTACGTGAAGTTATCACGCTCATTTGCGCAATGCAGGCCTCTATTTTCTAGAAGCTTAATAAGCACATCGCCCTTCCTGTCAGTGGCGCCACTATCAATTCGACAGTTGAACTCGTCGCCGACCAGAGTGGGTAGCTGGAGGTTAGTCCCGCTAGACCAGCACTGATCGCATCGGCAACCTCAACGTCATCGTAGTGAGGTGGCAGGTAGAACAATGCGAGGTTGAAACTACCTGAGGTGAGTGCCATACAACACTCACCTCGACACACACATTGCATTCGGGGTGACCCTGTTCGTAAATAGATTGAACGTCCACCTACTGGTCTTCCCCGCCCTCCCTCTGGAAGACTCGCTAGCAGGTGGAAACCTCGCATTTCGTTGAAATGCAGTTCCACTCGCATAAAAGTTTCCGTCAAGAGTACAATGTCCACACCTTCGAACAAACGTTCTGGTGCTAGCTGTAAAGCCCCAGACAAACCTTCACAATTCCAAAGCAATAATTTGCAGCTGTGAGCAGCAAGAGAGAGTGGTACGTAGAGTGGTTATACGACAACACAAAGACGGCGGGCTGTTAGCTGATGCTTGAGCAGGTATGTTAGATACGAGGGTGCAGCGGGCATGCTATGTGAAATTAGAAACAACGATTTGTCAAGTATGGGAGGATCATCTTATTACGGAGTGTGAGCTATTAGGGGGACTAGGAGCTGTAGAATTAGGAGAAGCGCATTAGACATGGAAGCAGAAACGAAACAGGTTGAAATTACAAAGCAAAGGCTATCGCGATGAAAGGGATTCAACCCGTAAGCAAGAAAAACGTGCAAGACAGTGCAACATAAGTAATTACTAGCTGCCGAGTTATGCGCAAATGCGGTTCTCTTTGAGAAGAAAATAACATGACAACTGGCAATTCGGAGCTCCTGAGACTTTATGACATAGAAACGAAATAATCTGTCACTGCAACAGGATTATAAAGGTGAAACCAAATCACCTATTTGGGCAGTAATGTTTAATAGGCAGCTTATCTGGGCATTGCATCTAGACGTTCTACATGACAAGCTGTGACAAATAATTCTACCAGTAAGGTTAAGACGAATAGCAACGAATGCATTCCAACTGAATGTGTACTATGCGCTAGTAGAATCAGCTATCCGTTATGGTATATTATGTTTGGAAGGCACTCGCAGTAGTCGCTTGTGTCCAATTTATGTACTGCAAAAAAGACAGCTTTTAGGTGGCAGTTAACCTGCCGCGGTTGACGTAAACCAGTTTCTTGTTTGGATCAATTTGTTTCCATTTCTGACATCACCTTGACATGTCAAGCCTTCTGTAACTCTTCACAATAAAGTACAAGAAATTAAACAAGAAAAATAACGTGTTCAGCGTAACCTGGCGCCCTTATTACTATCCTATGTACACAAGAATACAACAATATACCACAACGATTTAAGCACTAAGAATGAGGGCTAATCACAATTTGACGAAAGCATCTAACACAGTGCCACTGGATTATAACTAACGAATTGGCATTATAACAAATCCACAACTAAGTCGATAGTTTTTCAGAATATGTAATTGAAGCAATAATAAAATAGTGAACAATAAAATGCATGTTTCACTGTATGCCCAGATGGACAGCACGGTTTAAAGCCACCTAAAGCTCACAAGCTTAGGGAAACACTAGCACTACGCATGGCTATGAGGCGCCTTCTTCAAGTTTCGATTCAATGCCTATCAACCAAAACCAAAAATAAACCACGCGAACAGTCACTTTTGCCCTTCATTTGCCCACATCCCACCTCCGTTCGTAAATCAGAATGTAAACCTTTCATGCAAACAGTGCCCGACATTACTCCTGCTTTAGCTCTCCTCCTTAGATGAATTTAAAATAAAAGACATTCGTTTTTTTTTGTTTTCGTTTTAGTTGCAAAGGTAACTCAGTAAATTCTTATTTTCAAATGAAATCTGCATTTTGAAAGTTGTATGTTGTTTAACTTAAAATTTCAATGCAAGGATGATGTGAAGTGAACATTCAAACTGAATACCAAATAGCATATATAATTGTAATCACTGAGAAGTGTATTGCAACATGAATGATAAATAAACATTGATGTTATCCAATGTTTGCCATTGTCCTGTTGGCAGATGTCGGCACAATATAAACAATGTGGCATGCCATTCGAATAAAGCTCTGTCCACATTGTTCATATTGCCAGTATAAATATAATTGTGTGCGCCTTGCTTTTGCCATTATTTTGCATCTTGTCTTACTTTTGCACCTCCCTGTCAATGGCAGTCATGGGTTGACCGGCTACCGCGTCCTTTTGAAAAGCCGGCGAGTTGACAAGCGTTGAATCAAATCCTGCTACAAGGAAAGTCCAGCGTGAACCGGTGTGAATCTGGCTAAAGAGGTCAAATAGTCAACGTTGTACCATATACTAGTCTCCTCTCACCAATACTAGGAAAGGGGTGTGTTTGATTGTGCTCCAAAGTATACCCCCATGATGAACCCTGACGAATTGACTACGGCCGTGCGGACGGGAGGCACACAGGGGCCGAGGCGGATCTTTCAGCTGTATGCTAAAACTCTTTCTGCCAAAATAGCAACGTAGGTAGGAAACATTTAGGTCGGCTTACGTCGTTACGACAAGGCGTAAGACGTGATTAAAAAATTAATAGTCGTCGACGCTCTCAATAATATAAAAACAAAAGATACCTCCTAGCTGCATGACACTTATCGCAAAGGCTATGTACATAAATATAGTAACTATGTACAAAAAAAATCGTCTATTAATACTTTCGCGATGCACATCAAGCTGCTGAAAAAGCTGCAGAAGGGCACCCTCTATTCTTCGATTTCGTGCATCCTACACAACTAGACCCCTACCTAGTTTCAAACGCCTTGTGGATAGCCTCGTCGAACATTGAGTGAATTACGTCAGTGCCAGAACCGAAAAACAACTTAGCAAAATTAGCAACGCCTACTTGCAAGGCTTGTATCTATGGCGAATATAGACACAAGCCTGCTATTATAAAAGAGATGATGACGTAGTATGAGTATAATAAGCTAAGCCTTGCAGCAGGAAGCCAAATTTCCGCCAGGCTCACAATTTAGAGGGCGGCATTCTCTACAACGTTTCCACACTGGTCGTTGCTCAGTGCTTGCGACGCGGGTGCATCAGGCGTGCCCGAAACATCCCAGAGGAAAAATGCTTCTTATCTTCTCGGCTATAGTCCAGTTCTACGTAGACTCACTGCTCAACTCGAGTTGCCGCCGTTCAACCTTGGAGCATTCTCAGCCCCCATTAATCCAGCACGACAGTAAAGCTTGGTTGCTTTTGTTAAGAGCAACTCGTTAAGATGAAGAGTGGTATTTGCCACAAAGACTTCTTGTTAATATTTAAAATATAAATAACATACGTTTATGTTATGACAATGTATTAACACATGCCACATGCACATTTCACATTCCTTGGTATAACTCTAGACTTCATTTCGTTTTAAGTATCATATAAATATTGTAGTAAATATATTGAAATGTACAATTACTCATTCAAGAAGGCTTTGCAACATTGCAATTTAGACAAATCTGCAAATCTTTCTTAGCCTCCGTTACGAGATTATCGCGTACGAAAGTACATACATCACGCTCCTAAATAAGCACAGATTACCCGGACTGATGCACTACGGGAAATCTATGCATACAACAGAAACAACAGTGTGAGCGCGTTAGACAGTTCTTACACAACTGTCTAACGCGCTCTCTTATGTGAAATATACGTACAAATACTAACTAGGCTTACTGACATCTAATCATCTCGAATCACTTCTCGCAAAACCTACACGGCAAATCACATATCAATCATATATCAATGCGCTATATGTTAAAATCAATATAACAAAAACTATTAGTTTTGTTTTATTGTTTTACCACCAGTGCAGGAAATAGCTGTTCGGTTGCAAACCCAGCCTGACGGATTTTGATGACAAAGAGACGCGGTCGAAAGACGCTTTTCAATTAGTTATGAGAAAATCTGTGGACTGTCGGCACGATGGTTTAAGTTATATCACCGACATTGGACCTACGAAAAACTTGCCTTTTACCGAAACCAAGCTGGTGCTTTATGGCTCAAACGGAGCAACGCGCCGGGTGCAATGGCCATCTTGACGACTGCGTATTGCGCAAGCAGGAATTCCCTCTCTGAGAAGCCTAGCATTGGCATCTAATTCCGACGTAAAATTATATACTAATATATACATTGGTGTTGTTGCTCCACACAAAATCTCAAATTCGCGATTGCGAGACAACCAGTCCTCCTATACCGAAAGTAAGCACACCACCAACGTGTTCATGAGAAAAATATTCTTCCTGAAGGATATACAACGCTGGCTAGAAGATGCGACATGGTCGTTCAAAAGAAATTTCCAAAAAAGTGAAGTTTAATTTTTAGCTTTCAGTTTCAAAACTTCAAAGTTATAACATTGCGACTATTCACGGTACCGAAAAACTGACAGATCCGGATGTTGTAATCGTCATCTCGAGATTTCAGTTGAGCCCCGAAAAAAGCTGGTCGCAGGATAACCTCCGACCTTTCAAGCGATGTCTGGCATATTTTAAGACATGCAACGAAAGCTCTGCAAGCGATACCAAATATGTACAGTGGTTCCCAGATGCATCTTCAAGCAGTAAATGTAAAATAATAAATAGTAACGTATGTTTCTAGAATTATACCGAGTGATTTGTCTGGCGGAGGAAGTCATTTATGCAAGCACTCAAACTCGACATGTCCTCTCTGGAAAACTTCAGTTTTTTCGGAGAGGGCATGTCGAGATTGCTCCACACAACCGCGATCGATTTGGTACTAAATAATCGTGAAATACGTGTTTGCCTACCTAACATATTAGTTTTGCATTGCGGATGGTCGTATCATTACGATTTCGAGGTGTTGAAGGTAAAGGCTAAATATAGAACTTCAATTTTCTGCGATTCTTTTCTAAACGACCATGTCGCCACTTTTAGAGAAAGCAGAACGAACGCGACGGTGTGTTTAGTTTGGGGACTGGTTGTTTCGCACATTTTGTGCTTTTATGTCGAGTAGCAGCGACACGAGTCACATATTTAGTAATTTCACTCTCACTCCGAAACGAGACGTTTTCAAGGGCGTGCTCCACTGGAAAACGAAAATGTCAAGCCACCCCGTACAAACATGTGCTGATATACATACATACCATTTTTTATTGCCAAAACATTAATTTGAAAAGCACTTCGTAAAACTATTTGTGTAGTCTCGTCACGAAGCGACTTAAGTGTACAGACAGCTATTCTCCGGGGCGAAGTAGGATTAAGAGAGCGTTTTTCTTTTTAACACCACTCGGAGGTAACGCGACGCGTTCTATATGGCAGAATAGACCTTTGATTCTGACTTGGTTGAGCGTGTTCGAACGAGTTTAGGCTGAATTTGTTTGGCAAAACGCAGTAGAAGCTGCCAGTTCCCAGAGTACTAGCAGGTCTTTTCTAATAGCCTCAGCTAACTATGGACTCCCGGATAAATGAACGTGCAAAGACCTGCCATGGTTTTAATTGGATTAAGGCCCGGAGGATTTTGCGCATATTCTGAAAGGCGTTTTGTCCAATTGTCAGTCCAAGCAAAACATTAATTTAAAAAGAACATTTTAAACCTGCGACTACAACATGGGTCTTCTCGCTGTCTACTACGCTGTCTTCTTAGATCTTAGTTACTGCCTGTTGCCTTTTAGTCATCACCGTGATCACTGATAAGTTCCTGAAGGCTATCGCAACAATAAGGATGTAACATCCAGTAGATGATAAAACTCTTACAGAAAACACAATAATAATAATGATGATAATAATAATAATAATAATAATAATAATAATAATAATAATAATAATAATAATAATAATAATAATAATAATATACATTGACGACAAATCAAATCGCTGTCATTCTTACCGACTATGGGGTTGAATGTATGCACTACGAAGAGCGCAAGCATTTCTTTTAGGTGCTTTAGCACCTCTGAGGCTCGAAATTTTACGAGTAGTCATTAGAGTCTAGCGAATTGCGGGCTCTAACGTTCAATTGCCGCGCTAACCGTCTGAGGAAAGGGCGCATCTGCCTGCTCTTCTACGTGCGTGGGCATAAAATCAAAGAGTGGTAGAACATTTCGCTAACATATGTATGTAATCAAACCATTTGTTGAAACAAGCGATTCTAAAAAACAGAGGCAGCCAAAGCCAAAGGGGAGCAACTAGAAAGTTGTAGAAAAAAAGCAGCATAGAAACAAATCAAATAAATAACGACAGCCGTCACAGCAGCAAAAAGCTAGCGTCTGAAAGGAGCGCAGCAAAAGGGAGACGTGATATTTAACTCAAATTCGTGACGTGACGAAGTCACTCCCTTACGTGGACTATGCATGCACTATTAGGCAGTAAGTGTTCTCTTCAAAATAATGGACCACTAAATCTAACTACATGCTGTTCTGCTGCGTGGACGAGCAGGGTCAGCGAAGGCACGTTGAAAGTTGCATCCGGGTGCCGGGCTCCGAATTGGAAATCAGAACAAATCTGATACAGATGTCCGGCTGCTCCTATACGTTCGGCAAAACGTGAACGAGCACCTACTCATCGGCCAACGTTAAGTGCTGGCGCTAAATTTATCTGACTATTAGGAGGTCTGCTTTATCCGCCCTATGCGTTTAGCGTCGGATTCGTCTCCAGCCATTGTCTGCAGGGCAAGAAATGTCTGTACCCTGTAGATAAGTGGGTTTTTAGTAGTGTCGCTAAAAGCATCTGTCCAAATCCGATCGTTTGCCCTAAAAGGTGACAGATGGTCAGCGCCGAGAGCAAGGTCTGCCGGCCGGTTCCAGCCGGAATTAAAGGTTTATTCCGGCTTATTCTGGGTCACACGGTTTGGCTGGTACGCGTGCGCTGTACCAACCAAACCGTGTGAAAGGTCAGAAGGCCTTTAACTTCTGACCGTGCTGGCTGGTAGGTAGACGGCTGCCTATTACTAACAGCTTACCCAACGCAGACACCACGAGTTAGGCGCTTTACAGCAGCGCAACGACGTAGCGCTGCTGCAAATTTTCCGTTTCCCTTGGAGTAATTTCCGCCTCCTGATGGGAGAAGCTCCATTAGCCTCGTAAACGACAAAATGTCAATTAGGTTAGGTCAGCCAAAGGAGTCGTCGTGAGGCATAAGGTTCAACACACACACAGGCATTGGGAATTACCCTACTGACGGCTAGCCAAAGGGAAGGCATAATCACACTTGCTAAAGCGAAACTGTAGGCGGACGGTGCCATAAAGGCGTGTGCTGTCTCTTCAGACCCCCACTTTTTTTTCAACCTCTGCTACTAGAAGTACAAGGTGCATGCAATTATATTTTACACAGTAACAAAATGCTTGTTCGTTTTGTTGTACCATTGACTAAGTTGTAATTGTTGTTGTGTAATTGTAATTGTTGTAATGTTCTTTTTTTTTTGACTAAGTTGTATTTGTCTGCCCCGGTGGCGCCTCGCGACCGGAGGAGACACATAGGTGCGCGGGTTCGAGCCCTACCGTTGCACATTTGTATATATGGGCGTCCGTCTGTGAAGCAATGCGCAAAGCAGTCCCATGGACCTTAAATCTTGGCTGAGAGTCAGGCCCGAAAGTATTTTTTTTAAAGTTGTAATTGTAATAGTACTATTATATTTATTTTTCTCTTTAAATTTAAGTGTAACATTATGTTTCATTTGGCTCCAACTGTTAGGTGATAAAAACATTTTGATATATTTATTTATATCTATTTATATACATATATATATATATATATATATATATATATATATATATATATATATATATATATATATATTAACAGAGTATATATTGCGAGATATATATTTTAAATATTATGTTGGCATTTACTTCCTATTCACTACTATCTCAACGAAAAAGAAAGTGCAGCTACCTTCTCCGGAAATCCGAACAGACGGCTGAGTGTTACTTAGCACAATGCTAAAGCAGAACCGACAAATGTATTTAGAACGCTTCTCGTGAAATGCACTGCGTGGGCACACAATGCAATGCTTTCCATGCTACGATCTTCCTTCCGCATACGCATACGATCGCAAAAATCAGCTTCCGGTCCTGATGATGAAAGGCACAATGCTCGCTTCATGTACAACGTGACAAACAGCTTTCAATGGAATTAAATTTGCCTCTCCCAGGTGCATCCATATTCTGTATGCCACCTTTAGAAGTGCTTTTTTTTACGAATAGAAAGGGAAAACGCACAGCTGCGTCAACGGAAGGTCGCTCAGTGTTTCCGTTTCCCACTCCGGCGTAGATATCAGCCAGGGCTGGGCTTACGATGTCATTGACGTGTGCCGTAAGACACGTACTCGCATATTAAAGTTAAATACCTAATTGCAGGAACGTGTTTACAAACTCGAAAGGCTTACCACAGCAAGAAATGGTGTCTACTCTCGCCAGTCGGCCCCCGCGCCAGAACTTGATGGCCTTGGTCTTCCGGGAGTTCATTTTCCAGCACCCTCGAGCCAAGATGCACCTGACATATCTAGGTCATGCGCTTGATGACACCAATGTCTTTACGGACAACAATGACGTCATTTAAATATATCACGCTCATGGCATTCCTGAACTCTCACTGCACACAGCTAACAAGGAGAGAGGGGAGAAGCGTAAAAAGAATACTGCTCAGTGGATCTCTTTGAGGGGTATCTACGTTTTGCTTCACTTCAAGAACATCCCCTCTGCCATCAGCTAGAAAAAACCTAATCAGCCCTATTAATACCTGCCTGGCCAAACGCATCGACAAGCAATGGTGCGGAGCCTTGTCAAGTGCTTTAATACAGCCTATTAAGACAACATATAAATGCCCTTCTAGCTTTGCCATCGCTCGCTCAATTGTTGATTGAACTACATAAATAGAGTCGCGCGTTTCTATGTCCCTTCACTCATCGTATGCCGCGGACTTCACTTCTGCCATAATCAACTTAAAGAAAAGCGTCATGAGCGTCCGTTTGGAGGCAACAGTACAGATTCGGGTTGGTTTGATTTTTACTGTGTTTGCCTTTAGCTCGTACAAGAGCTACTAAGCGAGACAGAGGCACTAAACCAAATCTAAACGCGTCTCCCCTTTATATTCGTGCTGAAGGCATCACAAATCGTAGCCACTAGTCTTCTTGCCGACGAACGGCACAGACTTCCTCTACTGTAAATGGCCTAGACATAATGTGCTCTTTCGATTTTTTTGAATGTGCGCGCTCCGCATTCAAGCTCAACAGCAAGTTGGTAAGGTGATCTCTCTTTACCTTCTCATCTGTTAGTGAGCGCCTCATCGTCTTGCGAGTGCAAACAGTATACGCTGCAGGATCTCATGCCAACAGTTCAAGAAGGATCCTCTGCTCCTGTCGCACAAACTCCGCCTTCTGACTTCGGTATGGCTGATAACTTGATACGATTAGCGTAATTTGACAACCTTTTCTCGCTTACTGTTCAGGCTCCCCTGTGTTTTTGGCCTGACACAGGAACCTTATCCCAATATCCGTTGATGCGCGTTTGACCTCAATTTTCAGGGTTCCAAGATTTAAAGCGCGGGTTGCCGCAAACTGTGCGGTGTCATACGTTGCCTGTCTTAAGGCAGGCATACGCGAACAGTTCCTACCAGTGAGTGTTTACGGGCAGCGATCTCCAGCACGCCTCTTGCTCTCATTATGGCATATGTTTGTATGCGTTGTCTACAATTGAAATCACCGCCCGCGATAGTGGGGACAGTCAAATTGAGATCCGAAAGTACCGAAGATGCGACATCGACAGCCTGTGTCGAGTCAAACCTGAGCGGAAGATAAAACGCTGCAATATTGAAAATTCAAGAAGGACGAGCTATGCAGTGCTGATTCCGCCGAACACAAAGCATGTGAAGTAGACACTTTGTTCTGTTACCTGGAGTTAGATAGACATAAAAGGGCTCTGCCCTTCGAATAGGTGTGAGGCAGATTGAGAGCTCACCCATTGGCCTACCTCTGCCCCCCGCAGGCACTATCGCCATCCGATGAAAGCTCTGCATATTCTGCATATGCATTTATTCTCTCTGGAGGGTCTCTGCGAGAAGCAAGAAGTCAGTATTGTCATATACATGATGTAGCATGGTTTTTCAAGACTCTCTTTAGACCCTCACAGTTATATTGCGGTATCAGTTGGGTGTTGTAGCCGCTGTGTAGTTACTCTGGTGGGGCCTGTCCGCCCTTAACTATGAAGCTTTCCATTATTTTTTTTTCTGGTGGAAGTGGTCTTCCTACACAGCTGCACATGATCTCCCAGAGTGCAGACGTCCCTGGACTTTTTGTAGATTTTTTTGAAGAGCAAGGTGTTTTCTGGAAGCCCGCTATCATCGATGAGCTGAAGGAAAATACTTGGCGGGAGATATAAAAAATTACGCCCAGGTTAAGCCAAAATATCACCAAAAATGATATTATAGACAATCCGGAAAGTCCTGGGACAGCCATATATATACATCTTTATGAGCGAGTCAATTTTCCTTCTTGGTCGCAAGCAATGCCCGTCATTCAGGCTAACCGTGGCCGGATGCGAAATTAAATACTTTAATACGGCCCGGTACCTACACTTAGATCCTAACTGTAGCTTAGAAGAACCCCCATATTTGCCTTGTTACAGCAATGGCCATAAAAGCGACTAATGATATTAGCAAGTTATGCCGAATACCTTTGGACCACTGGAAATTTGGTAACAACTATTTATGTCAGTGGCCAAATCAATAATAGCTTGTGATATGAATGACGCTTGATGTATCCATGGCTGACACCTTTGCTGTACTGGTTTTAGGTGGTACAAGCCCGTGGAATCTAAAGACAGATATACGCAGGAAACTATGGAAAGATGCTTCTAGGACAAAAAGCTATAGAAAAAAGAAACTCTCAAGGGGTGGCATTCTCTATAGGGACTCAATTGTAAAAGGGGTTTGGACTTGTATTAAAGTGATCAAACGTGGTCCCTAATACGCAGGAATTGATCTTAATATAAACAGTGTATTTAAATTACTACAGAACACAAGTGCTTACTGAACATGGCGATTTTCAAACAAACTTTTTTAGAATAGGACGGGTTTCGAGCCCGGTCTCCAATTATTGCGATGCCAATGAAATTACAGTACCAAAGCACACAGTATTGTACTGTATGGTCTAGAACTAATCTTTTAAGGAGGTTATTCTAATTGCAGACTATTCTCCGTTCCCCACGGGCTTGAAGTCGCCATGAGGCACGTCTTTAATGCTACAAGGGCCGGACATGTTGCGATATGGACTGCTAGGGTTTTCCTAACAGACCTTTCTGGCGGCATGGTTGCTGACTCTCAAAGCCGAGCTCGGCAGGCGTAGAAGGAAAACGGATTGCAATATTGACACAAACAGATGGCATGACGTGTAATCCCACGGGTTCGCAGGTTTGAGACAAGCACGTTCGATCGGTGGGGGAAGCGTATGTACCCGCACATAGCGGCGACTGACCGTACCCGCATTCAGGAAAACTTTCTAGATCTGAAAAGGCATTGCAAAAGTAGCTTCATTTGTGAGGGAAACACCTCACTGTCTTTCCGAGGTACTGGGTTTAATGTGCAAAGTTTTGTTAGTAGGTAGGGCAGCCGACCTATCCGTGGAGTTTCACACTACTTAGTCAGCAACGGCTGGGTGTTTATAAGAGAATTTACCTACCCTTCGTAAAAAAAAGTATATAATGCTTGTCCGTATGTCCGCGTATACTGCCGCTCTAAGCGTACTTGATGCAAAAGGATGGCCTGTGTATTTAGGCATACATGTCAAGCGAACGATTCGTCCATTCATTTATCTCTCTCTCGCTCTCTCTCTTTCTATATATATATAAATATATATATATATATATATATATATATATATTAGTGTTCCTGCTATATCTTCCTTTGGGACGGTTTCCCGGCGTTATCAGCATCAGGGAGATCTATTAGCTAAGCCGATAGTGCCTTGTTACGTTTGGAAAATGGGAAGCTGGAGTGTGGGGTAGCGCTGTTAGTGGTGGCAGCTGTAGATATGGCCGATAGCGCGGGTCGTTGGTGGCGGGTCCCATCCGTGGAATTGATGATCCTGGCGCGGAGATCTCCCAGACCTGCCCGGCGCAGTCTTTCGCACAGCGCCGGTTCGACCGACGGTTCCTGGAGGGTAATGGCCCAACCGGCAACCACAGGAGATCGTACAGCTATCCAACCTAGACAAACTATCTTAGCGAAACTAGCAAAAGGTACAGGGACGCTATACGAGCTCGACGGACGTGGCTGGCTAAAGCTAGAGCTCAATCATAGTTTTCAGTGTGGCAAGACTTTCGATAGGGGGATAGCTCTAAACTGAGTTAAGCTCGCAAGCGAAGCTAGCTGAGTTTAGGCTGAGAGCCGAAACGTCACTGTGAGCATTTTTAACATTTTCAGCTTTTTGATCTGTAATTGAATATTAAAGGGCTACACGTACTGCGACTTGGGTCTGTCTCCCGTTTAAACGGAAGCTCGTGACGTAGAGGATAAGAGAAAGAGAGAAAAATCAAAGCAGGTTGCGAAGAAACCTCGAAGCAGCCTCGAATGACTGCTGATTTGGCGTTGATGAATCAGTATACTTTGTCGGGGGATGGAGAAATATCAGCAGTGGCGTTAGTAGCAGTAAAAATAAACGGTTGAAGGGCAACTGAACGGAAGTCTTTTTGAAAAAGCTTAAGCTTGATCGTCGCGTTCCCGGCTTCGTGCACGAGGGCGTTTACGGCAGATCGACAAATTGAACTCTGATGAGTCTAATCAACGCTCTGTACCAAGCTACGGTCGATATACACAAAACTGGCGCTACAATTTGTTAGCTAGACTAGTTGCTCTACGCTAGAATTAGCGGCACGCTCACCTACGGTGTCAGACACGGGGAAGTACTTATATAGTCTGTTCATTTGCCTGGTCTCTCTAAAACGAGAGTGTGAACGTTTACTTAAACGGTTCCTATGCCTTTAGTTTTGTTTTCAGTGTGCTTCGCAGTGTTCTTCGCCGGGCAGTGTCGCTAAGTATGTGATTTTTATTAAAAATCAGCTGTTGTGATCGGTGTAAAGAGTCTTTTGATCTCGACTCAGTAATCGCAACTAGGCGTGTGAATTCAAAGCCGTTGTGGAGACATCATCGAGAGATGAACGGGCGGATACCGCTGGAGAGAATGTAGAACGCCACATACATGTATATACACCACGTACACCTCGCCGTTATCTATTTGAGCGGTACGGAATATCCACCACAATTATCTGCTTATCAAGCCTCTGTCAGGCTGCAAAGCCGACAGACGAATAGGTGAGAAAAAATCATAGCTGCACTGCTAAGTGTCACAGGTTGACGACGTCATCAAGGAAAACGTGTGTCAATGGGCCGTCTAAAACAGTCGGCGGTAGGTCTCACGAAAGTGGAGCTAATGAAAAAGCCAAGGAGACTGCGTGTACAGAGATTCGGAGTCCATGAAAGGCTACTCCTACGGAGACCTAACCGAAATGATTGATCCACTTCCCAGAAATCTTGACGTGCCAATATCTCTTAGTGTTTTTTTTTAAGATAGTTGTAGAGATCATTGAGAATTTTTTGGGTACCGAAGCTTGAATTGTGACTCAGGCTGGACAAAGGTGGTGTCAGTACACAGCAATGCCCATATATATCTGTCTTATAGGGTCTAATCCGTAAAGTTAACCTTCAGTTTACCGAGGCTGATAATAGGCTGCAGGCCTTAAAGGTTAAATAGTCGAGACAGCTAAACGAGAAGTAGGAGTATATGCTATTACGGAGTGGCAACGAGAACTTAACAAAGGGTGGACAAATTCAGCCAGGTTCCCGTTGTAGAGCTTACAATGTCAATAGTATGGACACAAAGCCTCAGAGTGTTATAAACAAGATGATCTCACCTGCAGAAAAAGCGATTGTCCTGGTCTCGAGATGCGAAAGTGTCGAAAAGAGGTCAACTGCAGTAGTGCCCACGTATCCAATGATAACTATTGTGGAGTTAGGAGAGTATACAGAGAAACCGAACAAAGTCTGTCACTGATTTTATTCACTGGTGTGCAATTGATGTTGATTATTGCATCTCCGTGCGTCTTGCTGGGTCGTACAATTTCATAGCTGATAAAGAAGCCACACAATGTCAGCTCTGAGCCTGTCGGAAACAGAATTCTTACGCGGAATTCTACGCTCGACCAGCCGCACGAAAAGCTTATGTCGAATTTGCACATAGATAGCGAAACGGTACTATGCAATCTCCCGCCGTTTATTCTATCGAAGTAACCAGCTGCTGACACAAGCAAAACGAGCTCGCTGAAGATGCCTACAAAGTTACAGGCAGACTATAAGAACAGAGCATCAAATGAATCTTCGCATATTGTCATCGTTGTTCTAGCGATATGGTAGAAGAGGAGATGCATGCTATCAGCATGGCTGGACTAGAACCCAAGTATTAAAGGTGTCCTATCTTTTATCGGTACCTGATGTTGGTATCGCCTTTATGATGGCTGTTGTAGAGGGTACTGAAGACCCAGAACTTCCAACCCTTCTACTGGAAATGCTGATTGCAGTTTTACCTAAACAATCAATCATATTTATTTCACTCAAATAGAGTAGGTACAAGATGGTACATGTTATTATTAAACGTAATTATTTGTTGCCCTGCCGTTCCACCGAGAGAAGAAGTGCAAATATCTTCGTTGCAGTGTCGGCCAATCAACCGAGTGGTACTTAGCGCATTGCTGCGAGCAGAACCGACAAATACACTGAGTGCTATAGTCTTCATAAAACTCTCTACGGGAGCATACGAGGTGATGGAACTTGTGTACGATTGGCATGCCTGTCATCGCAGTCCAACCCGGCTCACAACCAAGGAGACTTAAAGGCGTCGAGCGTTCTTACCTCCGTGCGTCGCCACTCTCCCAAGAAGTGGTTAGATGACTCCGTCACAGGTATACGCCGCTTAAGCCAAAGCCTCTCCACCATAGGCGCACGGTCCGACAATACATACGCGAAGCGGTATCTCGCGCTAATTGAAAGGCAACGTACTCGCTTCATGTATAGTGTGAAGCACTTCTCAGTTATACCTAAACAAATACTTTTAACCCTGCGAATACCAGTGAATCCATAGATGACAACCCAACAACGGCTTCTCCTTTGTCTCAGACTCCTAATGTTTGCACGCAGTGTGGTCGTCGTGTTAGAACCTCTATTTATCTGAAAGGCCACGTGGCTCGCCTCCACTCCCCGATTTCTCCTTGAAGTCTCCGGGGCCCAATAATTACATTTATTTTACCTCATACGCTGATCTTCGATCCGATACGAACTCATTAGTACGGGCTCTGACACGTGCCCGCGAGAATCTGAGAGTATCCAGAACAACACCTAGTTTACTAAGAGAATGCTGAGCCGGTGCATACACTACGGCCTTGGGCAAATTCAACTCGAGACTTGACCTCAAGAGCTAGAACCATCTCATGACGCTCCCGCCGCTAATGTTTGCAATCTTTAGTAAAAGTATTCAAGAAGTAAACGCGGATCAAAATAATTAAGAATTATAAAGCTGAAAATAGACCTTAGGGCTCTTCAAGGTGCCGTCGACTACACTCAGCGCAATCGAATGACGCGTTCACTGGAAATCTGATGAAAATTGAGTACGTCAGCGAAAAATTACACTGACCGAGGTAATGTCGTTTCGGCTGTTGCTTATGCCCTGCCTTCTCTTTGATCAGATCGAGAATAGTTTCCGATGGAACTCGAAGTCGAAGTTTGAGGCCGGTATCCTTGGAAAAAATCTTTCTGCAGCTGCTGAAAGCGTTGCGCTGTTGTTCCCGTAGTGCCATATCTTCTATATTGCTAATCTTTTGAAGCCACTGGTTTGCGCCCTAGTGAATGTTTTCTATATAGTTATGTCACGTGCCGTAGGTAATTGATGCTGCCAGTATGGCATTCATAGCGAGAGGGTGATGTTAAGGTGTGGCCATTATTGGCTTCGGTGTTAATTGAACTCCACTTGACAGTGCTTACGGTGTGCCGACGGTATTACGGTAAGATCAATAATATAGCCTCGACAGCCTGTGGTATCGGTAATAAAACAATGCTGACCGCGCTGTATCCGTTTCAGTTAAAATATGCTGGGTCTTACGATTATTATGAATGCTTAATCCATGTTCGTTGACCGCAGCTTTAAAACAATTTTGTCTGGCATCTTCTTTTGTCAAATCAAAGTTAAAATCGCCACCTATAATTACGTTTTTATTTACATTTGTTTTTTACACTTTGATGACACTGTCATCTCGTGCCGATTTCCGGATTCAATATCAAGTCACTTGTATGTTTCCGATTCGCCATCTTTATTATTGTTGTCATAAAAAAAAAAAAAAAAAAAAAAAAAAAATATATATATATATATATATATATATATATATATATATATGTATATATAAAAACATATTGCGAAGATTTATTATTAATTTACAATACGTTTACATACTCGGCAGTGCTCGCCTTTATATATATATAGTGTAAATACCTGCATACGTTTTATTCTATCTCAAACATTATTTAGCACGCTTGCATAGATAGACTCTGCTGTTCATAACTAACAGGGCGGCAACAACATTGACATTCAGCGATGACAGCGAATATTAACGTTAGCCATATAGCATGGACGTTGGCTGGAGCGATAGTTTTTACGAGGTCACACGGCAAGGATCGGCATTTGCATACACACTATGGGTGATTTGAAACCTGGTTATATACGCATATCTAATTTTCGTTCTAAAAAAAATGTTGTTCCACAACATCCTGGACAGGTTCTAGAAGTGGCGTTACCTCGACACAAGTTATCTCTCGTAATGAATGTTATGGATTGTGGGCGGCAATCTAAAATGAGTATGTTCACACAGAATAACATTGTGTGTGTATACAAAAAGAACGACCATAGCAAAGGAAACGTGATGATAATCCACGGTGATTACAGCCTTATAATGAGCGCTTACTCACGCTACGTGGTGATCATTTGTGTGCGTATTATGATTGCGTCTTGTTATTATGACCACCTACAATTATTCCCTGGAGTCATATTTGATAAACAGGTCAAACGGCCAACTTCTCTTGTCCTACGGTACTGCCCCAATGAGAAGAACCTGAAGAACGAAAACGAAGCTTCCACAGCGTGTTATCACAAGTACATTTATTGACTAATGCTCAAACTAGAAGCCATCTATGCCGGGTGATGACAGCCGTGGATTTGGTTGAATCTTCAGAAACCCCTTTGACAGAGAGGAACGACTTAGTGATTGTTGCGCCGGTAGCATAGCAACGGTAATGGGCGCCAACTAGACTCTGCCCTCTTGCAAAACTCGATGCAATATTTCCGTATGTAGTTTCTGCCGTGCAAGTGTTGCCGGAGTTACAACTCCAGAAATGATGTACCTGCAACAGCAGCACCACACTGGGCAAGAAAAATCAAAGCAACTTTTTAGTTAAGCTGTTTCAAACCTTTCACTAGTGCATAAATCTATCGCTGTCAAATCACTGTCTTTCCGGTCCGTAATCGGAGAGCTGGAGCACAACAAAGGCCACAGTAATCTTAGTAATATACCACAATGAGAGTAACTATTCTAAAGCAACTTTAACGACAAGAGCAACAAGCGGGCAGAAAAAGAGACTAACTCTGAGCCGCTAGCAAACACAGGTATTTCTGCAGCCACAAACATATCAACAACAACAGCAATAACAACAACATCAGAACCGCAACAACAGAAATAACAATATCAAAGACAACGACCGCAATAGCAACAACAACAGCAGCAGCAGCAGCAACGACAAGAGCAGCAGTAGCAGCAATAACAACAAGTCGTTGGTCGGCTTGCTGGTTTGGTAAATCTCGTGCCTGATAATACCAAACAAAGCCAGCGTGCCACCGTAACAGCAGAATCGCGATCGTATTATTAAACGCATAACAATAGACGCACCGAACCGCATGCTCCCTAAGAGGCAGACAGCATCCTTTCACGAATCCGTTTTATCATTTTCCCTTTCATTATCTCCCTCTCTCTCCCTCTCCCCATCTCTCTCTCTATCTCTCTCGCTCTCTCTCTCTATATATATATATATATATATTATTCCTTTCGGGCATTTCCTACAGTTCAGAGCGTTCAAGCACCTGTTGAACTGAATAGAAAAAAAACCGAGAATACAGTCTTGACGGAATGTTGCTGTTTTCGCACTGCCACTTGTTCACTTGTGGACGCATTCGAACCTGTAACGCATCGGAAACGTGCAACAGAGGGCCGCAACCACCGAATCTACTGCGATGATTCACCACATCTTAAATGCGCGTGGATATTGATAAAAAAAAGAGGTTAATAATGACACTAGTGATGCATCTACATACAGTTTGGGGGCACAACCTTAGACCCACAAACATGTCATCTGACCAACCCCACATTGCAAACATCGCCCTCACACACTTCATAATGTGTGATCTACGAACTTGGCGCGTTTGATGACAACACGAAAAACATCACAAGTGAAGTCTCGTACATCCTCAACGTGGAAGGAAACCACTATTAAGGAGCCAAGAGGTGAAATCGATTTCACAATTAAGTCCTAGCTAGCCTACAGACTAGTCCGCAGTCAATGGTTATCATAAAATGATGGAGTATCAGCAAGATCTTGAATAACCCTGCTTACCGTATGGATCGCGTTGTATTCTCAGCTGTGCGAAGCTTTTTAGATGGGGCTTTGCCCAACTTGACAAAATAGACGCTGGATTTCAACCCCTTACGTATGATGCTGTTTAACAGAGTCGGAGAATTGACGCTTTCGTGGAAGAGCCCCTTTCCCGCCAATCCTATGGGGGGGGCTGTGGGCTCCGGGGGGTTACGCCCACTCAGTTGACTGAAATGCCCGACAGACTCATGTAACATAGATGTCAACATTGTTACGATGAGAGGTTTTTGAACAGCTTGAATACTCATCACGTCTGAGTCTGAGAGATATCTTTTTGTTGGATAAGGCAACGCCAGATTGTCCCTTTACAGCTTTATAGGAAATGTCTATTCTAAAACGTGTTGGTTTTGTGCGAAGTGGCATATTCCTACTTGTGGGTTTGTTGAGCCAAGACAACTATCGACACGTGCTGAAGCAGATCAATAAAAGTATTGCAAGCTTGAAGACGAGTAGATTTTCGTGTGACGTGTTTGTGACTCGACTCATGAGTTTACAGGAAGCATGCAAAAAACCGTTTGCTTAGGCAAATTATGTCAGTGGCTGAGCGTAGGGGGAATGTTGTATTCATAGTGGGTGTCAAGGAGCAAGAATATGTAGTGACATAAAATTATAATGTGGGTTTCACGTCCTTTTTTCAAAATTGTGATGAGTTAGTAGAAGACAGATAAAATAATAGTACTAGTAAGAATTATAATTATAATTTAGTAATGTATTAATTTATTATTGTTTTCTTAATGTATTAATTCATACTACAAGCTCTTAAGCTACGTACGCACAATTAGCTCTTGCATTACTACTATCCTCCCCTGCGTAATGTATACGTTGGTTCTACAATATAAGAGCTACTGCTGGGTTGTTACTTCAAGAGATGGGACGTAGTGACATATATGATGAACATAGTTAAAGCTTTTAAGTATAAAATTTAACGGTAAAAGTCTAAACAATTGTTATACTAGCATCGAGAGGCAATAAAATAAATTGGAAAAAAAACTTCTCATGCGAAAACAAAAATTCCTTCCAATTGAGTGGCAATATCTGTTTGGGCGTCTATTGATTCATTGGGCCGCATAGCTGTCTGGTCTATGACGATCCACGATGATATATATATATATATATATATATATATATATATATATATATATATATATATACGAGAGCGGTTTAAAAACTTTCAGTGTTGTGTTCCCTTCAAAACAACTCACGCCCATTTTTCGTAATTGAGTCGAATTGCTTCTGCAAATTTTTCTTTACCTCCTCTATAGTTTCGATACGTTGTCTCTTCAATTTATTTTTATCTGTGCGGAACAGGAAAAACTGCACAGAGCATGGCCCTGTGAATAGAGAGGTTGCAGAAATATTAAAGTACCATTTTCCATTAATAAATCCGAAATCTGTAACGACGTGTGCACCGGTGCGTTGTCGTGATGAAGGATTTAAGAGTTGTTTGCCAAGAAGTTCAAACACTTTGCGCCGGACGTTCTCGCGCAATCTCCTTAGAATTTTGCGGTAATAATCTTTATTGACCGTATAATCTGGTGGAAAAGGTTCGTGAAAGATGATTCTCTTGTAGTCGAAAAAAAGTAATGGCTCTGTGAAGCAATCCAGAATCTTCTACTTTAGCCCGAAAGTTCAATTCGGACATTTCCCGACAGACGTTCCTTTGCTGGAAATTGAACATTTTTAGAACAAACTGCGCTGCCAGACGCATAAAATATCGGTCGAGACTCTTACAATTAATGTTACAACCATTAGACATCTCTAATTCCTCAGTTATATCTTTGATAGTAATTCGGCGATTGTTTGATCGGTTTTTAATACAGAATTTTATGCAGATTTGTTGCTTCTCCACGTTCGGCATCTTAAAAATTGTCGAGCTTCGTTTTGCTCAGCCCTTTAAACTAAACTCAATCAGTAAACGCTGCCACCGATTGGAAATTTGGCCTGTGCGCAACTAATGAATAACCATTTAAGGAAAAACGAACTGGAAGGCCTTGGTGAATTCAGTTTAAATTTTAAAATTCAAAGTACTGAAACCTGTCGATCCGCCCTCCTATATTTGTGACTTTTAAAACACAGACAAAAAACAATTCTTTTTATTTATATATATATATATATATACGTAAATCATTGTAAGAAGAAGAAAGAAACGGCATTACGAGGAACAACAACGCTTTAGGCTAATTTCGGAAAGCGTGCGGAAACCATGGCTACTTCTTCTAAGGAGACCAGTGCCTTCAAACCCATTGATAAATGACAAAGAGTGGGTAGCCTACTTTACAAATCTTTTTACGAGAGACGTCATATTGCCAGACCAAGACCTTTTAGAAGAAATTGTTGATTTTACTGAGGACGAAGTCAAAACCGCAATTATATCGAAGCAAAACGGGAAATCAGCAGGACCCGATCGTATTCTTAATGAACACCTAAAGTCTAATATTGACGCTTTATGCCCTATTGTGACAAAACTATACAATGAATGTGTTCGACAAGGCAAAATTCCCGATGAGTGGCGGAAAAGCTATCTACAGCCTATATTTAAGCGAAAGGGAGATGCAACTGACCCAAATAACTACAGGGGCATAGCACTTACAAGCGTCCTTTACAAGATATTTACGTCGCTCATCGTTAATCGACTGTACCCGTGCGTAGAAGACAAAATTCCAGCAGAACAATACGGTTTTTTAAAGAGGCGATCGACGTCAGATGCAGTTGAGTTTGTTTTAAACCATGTATCACAACGCCTTTCTAACAAGAAAATGACATACGCTGCGTTTGTAGATTTTCAAACTGCTTTCGATTGCCTGCCAAGGGACCGTTTATTAGACACGCTTCGCAAACGTTTTAACATAACAGGCCCCCTTTTTAATCTCGTTCATACTATATTAGCGCACAATATAATTTGGGTGAAAAACGGCGACCACTATGTACAAACACCCGTAACACAAACAATCGGGGTAGCCCAGGGAGACTCAGCTAGCCCATTTCTTTTTATTTTGTACGTGACTGGACTCGCGGACTTACTGCGTAACCTTAAAGCCCATTTTGCATTTTATGCTGACGACTTAGTCATTTTAGCAAAATCTCGTAACCATCTACAGTTTTACCTCAACGAAACTGCGATGTGGTGCGAAGAAAACAAGCTCAAGATTAACGCGGAAAAGTCACAGGTCTTACGCTTTAGCAGAGGAGGGTCATACGCGGCCAGTAATCATGATCTGTCAGTATATGGACAACCACTCAAATTAGTTAGCCACTTCTCGTACTTAGGCATCACACTAACGCCCGGGCTCTCTTTTAGCAGACATATCGAGGAGATACAAGCAAAAGCTACGTCTGCAATGTTTTTGTTAGGTAATATGCACGATGTGGACATAAAAACAGCTATAAATTGCTTTAAAATCCAAGTACTCCCTGTAGCAACATACTGCCTTTCCACAATTGCACCATACCTGACGCTTAGCCATTTAAAAAGTCTAGACAAGCTAAAGGCCAGATATGTTAAGCGTGTTTTGCGGCTTCCAAAGTGCGCTTCGGCAACACTTGCCTTAGAGATGTGCGGAGAGAGAACACTTATTGAAGACCTAGCACTTAGTAACACACCATTTACACCGGATATTCTAGACTCATATCGAGCCTACAGAGAAAACAGAAATTTAACATTTGTAGCTGAGAATTATACTGATGGCCCGGCCTTTTCTTCACGTAGATGGAAAGGAGCCATGCAAAGGAACCGCTCCGTAATCTGCCGAATAACCTGGCACGGGTACCACCATTACATATGCATGAAGCCAAGCTGTTTTAATATTGAAGAATGTGTTTGTAGCTTTTGCGGAGAGTTTGATATTGGACGCTATCATATACTTGTGTGCCCAGAAATTTGCGGAACGTCCTTATCATCCAAAGTTAAATTTATATTGTAAGACCAAAAAGTCACATTGTGACACCTTGTAAAAACTGAATCAACTGTCTACCAATTTTGTGGTGAAATAAATGCTGAATTGAATTGAATCATTGTAATCAATCACTAACGTTGAAAACGTGAGAATTATGTTCCTGCGAACGTGTGCACCTTTACAAGGGCTCTAATGAAGAGACCAACTAGCTCTGGAGGGTTCCCCGGACCGAGAAAAAAAGCATATACACGTGTTTAGCCTCTGAGATTCGTGCACGCGCCTACGTGTATATCGAGTTTACGCTCAATGTAACGTGCGCAAAGGGCTCTGTGTAGCAAAACGTAAATGCAAATACTCCTCAGCGAATCGCCAGCAAAACAACTGGCTCAACAAATGGCCGATTGACCGCAGATTGGCCGTATGTTTTTAATTCTAGACCCTTTACATATCGACCGTGACAGTGGAAATGCCTGGATGTCACCAAACAACACAAAAGATAATAAAAACGGACAAACCACTTAATATGCATATATTGGGTCTTTCAGAAAGTTGTGTTTTTTAGCGAGCTTCTCATTTTAGTCAATGGATCCTGGTAGAGATAAGCGCATACTGCTTCCTCTTTACGGTTCTTACTGTGTGTCTACTACATGGTCTGATAAACGGCAAATCAGTTCCAGTTGAACGTATCTCGATGCGACAGCGCTGCAGTAGTTTTCTAAGTAAAAGGATAATGGGGTTTAAAAAGACCATTCGCGTAAAATTGTGCGTTTCTACTATCTTAAACGAATGAACGAGACAGCCTCAACGGGCAAGCGTGGTGCCGTTTGCAAGCATTAAACTATGCGATCGCAGCCTCTCTGATCGCTTCTGTAGTGGAGACTGAGATGTTGTAAATCAATCACGGACTTTCCACGGTGGACGCAGATAGAAATAACTGCTTTTCTGGCCTGCAATACACAATTGACACTTGACGAGATGGCACATATATGGCGAATGCATGGTTGCATGGATCATTTCGTTTGCATCTAATTAGCCGCGGGCTAGAAAAGTGGCGTTGCATGGGTGCCGCACAGGCGAAAAAAGTGCAATGAAGACCATGCTATCTAGTGTCTGTCGGGATTAAAGAGGACGTGGTGAACTACAAACTCCTGCAGAGCAGCGAAATAATTAACAGTGCAAAGTTCTGCGAGTGGTTCGATCATTTGAAGTAAACCGCCGTTGAATAGCGCCCCGAATTGCGCAATCGTAGAGATGTTGTGTTCCACCATGACTACGCCTTTCATGCATACATAGACCTGCCGCAAATTGCTGGAGTCTGCAGTGGGATGTTTTACCCCGCCCATCTTATAGTGCTGGCCTTGCCTTTCAGAGATTTACCTGCCTAAAGTACCTAAGAATTATCTGAGAAAAAAAAACTTAGGTTTGAACGTTTTGGGAGTATACAAAACGAGGCTGATTATGCTAAGCTATTCTGAAAGGTTGGCTAATTTTCTCATAAAACAGTCCTGGACAATATAATAGAAAGAAGTGTATATATAATTGCTGAAAAGACACCGTATCAAGAAAATACATAATTTTTTAATGGTTTGTGCTACGGAGTAGAGGTGAATCACCAATGAAGAAAAACATTCTGGATTACCTCAATACCTATATAATGTGTGGTATGTGTGTATAGAAAATAACAATGATACCTATGAATATAATTATGATAATTATGGTGAGAATGACGGAAGAGAGTGCTCTTCTCCTCGTTTCGCATTGCTTTACAAACAAAACACAACGGAATAAAAATAGCAAGAAAAGACAAATGAACTGAAGGAAAAGCCATACCACAGATGTCCTGTATAATTATGAAGCAATGCAAGAGCGGTTTCGTGCACGGTAAATGTTGGCTGAGAGTCAACGAACAAAAGGTTACCCTTAGTGTTCTGTATGTGGATGTGGGACGCACGTGTCCACTCGTCGAAGACTAAGCGCTCCTAGCCTGGTGTTGTTGTTTTGGTGATGGTGGTGCTGTTGGCGTTGTTGTTGTTGTGCTTGTTGGCGTTGTTGTTGTTGTTGTTGTTGTTGTTGGGATGGTTGGTGCTGTTGGCTGTTGTTGTTGTTGTTGTTGTTGTTGCTGTTGTTGTGCTGTTGTTGTTGTTGTTGTTGTGTTGCTGCTAGTTGTTGTTGTACTATATCATGGATTGCTAGCTATCTTACCGTAAAGAGTTCTGCGTTCGCGCAAACATTAGCTTTACTGAGTGGGTACTACGTGCCCTTCTGGCGTTCCTCAGGGATCAAGTTCAGGCCACTTTTAATTTTGCATATTTATTTTAGATCTTAAAAACGTTATTCCTGAATCGATAACGTATAAGGCTTTATGCTGATGATTGAAAACTATACGGACCTTCCAATAACGCTAGCGAAAGGCAAGTACTACATACAACTTGATTGAGGCGGTTTCTAAACGGTGTGTGGATAACGAATTGCAACCGAATTACTATTATTGAATACTATCGCAGTGCTTTGCTTCCCATTCTCAACGCATCTTAGTTTGATAGGTGCCCACTTCTGCAAAATGCTATCGCTTTCCGTCTTTTTTTCGAGCGCTTACTTCGAGCCCAAGTGCATCGACGTGAGCGCTCGAACAGTGACGATCGCTTGTTGTAAGGTAGGCGAGAAAAAATACCTCTTACAAATAAAAACAACCAAATGATTTCCGTCAAGCAATAATTCGAACTGAATGTGCCGAATCTTGATCTCGTCGGCGACGTCACTAGGCACGAAAGAACAGAGCGATGAATTGATTAAGGCTGTCGCTCTGTGCCAATCTTGTCGTCTGGTGGAAAGGCTTCCATACGAACTGCAGTATAAAACTAGAGTCTAGCACAGCTATGTTGTGGCGGCCAAGCGCCTGACTCGATGAGGCTTCAACGTTGGCCTCTTCCTGCGCCGATAAAAGTCGCACGTTGAGTCGTGAATGAAAAGAACGCCCTGCGGAAATTTAGGAAAAGACATTCTGACGGAGCGTACAAAGCCTCTTCGTCTGCAATGGAGGGCGACGGTGGGCGTTGAATTCTTCAGCTTTCTATCGCGGGTTCGTCGTATAAAACTACCAAATTGGATTCTCTGGCAAATCTGTACAGTCGATTGGGTCATTCATTACTAGGCATCCAAGATCGTAGAGAATGCCGGCAGGTGTTGCTGTCTCGTTCCTGCGCTGCAACCGGACCAACCGCAACATCAAAGTTACTTACCAGCAGCGTGGGTATTTGTCTATCCAGCTGATGTGGATGAACATATGCGACAAGTTTATTCACCATCAATTAGTAGTATAATACAATCGTTCAGATTTCATTTTGTAGGCTAACGATATCGTTGACATATAACCGTAGTGACGATGTTTCGATAAACATAGAGCAGTTTAGTATGCGGTAGCGTCCGATATTGCACTCTCCACAATATTTGCACACGCACTCGTCGATTTTATAAGAGCTTCTTTTCAAGCAAAGTAAAGTGATAATAACCATACCATGTTGTTCGGCAAATCACAAATGCCATGTTGCAATTTTCCTTTTGTAGGTTTGTTCTGAACGGTATCTTGTCTAGTACTAAATCTTCTACTAAGGTCCGTTCATAGCATACTTCCAGTGCAAGCGTTTTTTTGCAAGCCTAAAGTGCGCTGCACGAAGTAAGGCTTTATCTTATCTGCGCTTTTGTTGTGTCTGGACACGTTCAGGTAGACAGACACATGTCTGTCGGAGCTAAGCGCCGTGTGTTGGTGAACGTGCAGTAAAGAGAGTAGATACGTGTAGGGTCGAGGAACGCCCCGGAGATTCGATAGAGATGTCTGCTTGGACCGAGTCGGATCTACCGCATTCGAGAGCAACCTATAAAATACAATGAATACAGCTGACACAGAAGAGCAGTAGAGTGCAGTGCCGCACCACAGATGACCGTAGGCGATCGTAGTGCTCTCATTCTTACGTACTCGACTAGCCCAAGTTAAATAGACTAAATCAATAAGCTAGTGTGTACCGTTCAAGCACATATCAGTGTTTCCCGTCTGAAATCGTAAAATAAGAGGCAATTGCGTGAAGACAAACTCGATAATTATGCACCGATCGTCTGCGGCGTACGATCCGCCTCGACTAAATAGTACTTTTGTTTTGGTGATGTTGATGTTCAGTTGGTTTTCTTGACACTAATTTGGGGCTTTCCGTAGAAAAAAACTGCAGGCGGTTCCATGTTATTGCGAGAATTACTATCATCGGCAATAAATGCGTGTGTCGCTTTAACAATTCTGCTTTAACATTTTTTTTCCGTCCGCCGAACCAGCTATATATAATATGAAGAAGAAGAAGAACGGACTTGTAGAGTTGCCGTGAATGATTCCAGTTTTCTGTGCTACTGGCCTGTTGACATAATGAGCCTCGTTCTTGATAGTAATTAAGTCCACTTGCGCGATGCTGGTGTATTAGATAACATATAATTTCCTCTATATTGAATCGGGAAGTACTGAAATAGTTTGTCCCTTTTAACGCAGTCGAGCGTAGTTAAAATCGATTAAAGCGGCATATGTCACTTCTTCTTGAGCATGACGGCTCTTTGCATAATCTAACAGAAAATCAACAGCATCAGACGTAGATCGTTCGCTTACGAATTCATGTTGTTCGTACGGCAAATCTGGGCCTACGAAACATTGCATCACTTATCCACTCAATTAACAGATTTCTTGCAGCCAGTGTGGAGATAGCAAGCTATAAGGTATAAAATTGGAGCAGAACGATAGCCACGGCTTGACAAGCACACGCTGCATCGTTCTCGCATTAAGTGCTATTGTTTGACCGGCACAGTGACTATAAAACATCAGGACTTCACCGGTTCCGTCGATGGCTCACAATGGCTATGAAGAGTTCGCCAGAATTTGCAGCACTTTATTGCAGCCCGAAAAAAAGCTCTTCTGCGTGTTGCGAGCACTAGAACACTACTACCCAGTCATGTTTCGATGATATGTGACGGCGAGTCCGGCGCCCTCCCTACAGCTGTAGATTGTTTGTTATGCTTCTTCATGATAGTTGGCGTCGGTCGCTGGTGCTAGTTTACCCCTTCATTGTGGCCAAATTTGTTCGCAAGTTTATTTGCGCGCTTGCTACAGTGAAACATAGACAACGATTCAGTGCGCATTCCAATAAACTCGACTCAGCTGACTCAATCCGTGACGCGTGGCTCGTTGCCGTTGTTGTTGAAGTGCTGCCATGATTTCGGTTTTTTGAGCAGCTTAATATGTTCGAGACAGCACTTGTACTTCACGTCTGTGCCCGATGTCCTAAAAGCCTGCTCGACGATAAAAGGAAGAAAATAGTGTGTTCCGCGGTACACTGATTGCTCTCTCTTTTGCTGGTCCCTATTGGGTACGCGAAGCAGAGTTGAGTGCACTGGAAGAAGGCCAGATGCTCACGTTTAGCAAAACCGATGCGAATCCCGTCCCCCACCTTCTACCGAGGCCGACTACCGTAGTTCCTAACAAAAAAGCGTTTATAAAACAATCGCTAGCCAGAAATCTTGAGATGTAACACAGTGGCCTAAAGTCTTGAGGAGTAACACAGTGGCCTAATGTCCACTCCACCACCGATAGTCGCTCATGTGTTTGACGACTACGATCTATGACGGTACCATTCGCGCACGTTTTCAATGCCTTGCACCTTTAGTCTGGTCCTGCATGTGACAATTATGAAGAAACAATTTTGAAATGTATATTCTACTCAATTTGAGTGAAATAAACATAGTTGTAATTGTAATATTTGCGCTCAAACCGCTGCGCGGTCGACATTGGCAAAAGTGCCACTTCTCGCTTAGTTTGGGAAGGTTTTTGCAGCGAGCTGCACGCAGACGTCAGAGAAATCGGTTTCGCTGGGACATTGCTGTGGAATGACGCCGGAGCCAGCTGAGGTTAACGCCAACTCGATGCGCTTGATCTGGTTGGCAGGCCTGCGGGGCAATGCAAAGGCTGCGCAACTACGCGCGAAAATAGCAAATGTTAAAATGTCTATGCTAGAATGCAGTTTGATCTGAAAGTGTAACTTTATTTTGATTTGTGCGTAATTTCCACTCATATATATATATATATATATATATATATATATATTTTTTTTTTTTTTAAGGTGGTGGGTCCGTGCATCGAAGCAGGCATCCAAGCAGTACTATTCGGTGTTTTCTAGCCACTTCGATCACTATGTCTCGTTTTTATTTTATTTTTAGAAAATGAAAGAAACCGCACCGAGCTAAGCTGGGTAAAAAAGCTGGGTGCTTCACCAGCGTGACTCCAAACGGGGCAAGAAAACCCTTCAATGTTCTCAATCAAGGTGGGTTGGCGCGTTGTCGTGATGGTAAAACTATTGCCTGGGAAGTGGTTTTTAAGTTTGTCAGATATAATCAAGTTAAAATAATCCGCGCCTCTTTTTGTCCGGCAAGAATTGAGCAGATTTTCGAGATCTGATGGAAAGTCGCGGCGTTCAACACCAAAGTCTCCTCTTGCGATGCGTATGTATCAAAACCACCTTGATCACGTTTTGCATCTGAGATCGAACAACTCTAGATGGATGACGTTTTCTCAATACTCAATACTACTTGGACAAATGTTATAGAAAGATGGTGCATGTATGATTGACTGAAGAGATCTCTTATATATGAAATATAGTTCTGATTTTGCATAAACACTTTGACACAACTTTGCATACACAATATAGTACGTGCACAGCTACCGATACGCGGGTGTTGAGTTTGGTTCTAGGGAAACGTGCCTCAGACAGTGCATAGTAGTCCGTATCGCGAAAAGTATCACCGTAATGGCGGGCATCCGAGCGCTCTAAATCTCTCCCTAAGGCAGCACTGACGCTGTTCCATATCAAAACAGCATCAGTAGCCTCGTACGGAATTGAGCCAACATGGTATGACTTGAAGAAAAAGCAAATGAAAGCCTTAGACAAAGTCTAGGCAGAACTTTCTAAAGGACTTTTTTGCACCCCACGCAATACGAGGAGTCGTCTGGTGTACGCCGCCCTCGCAAGAGCTTTTTCGCGACCGCAATTTAGTCAAAGATTTTGTGCCAATGTTTTGATCCTAAAGCAACGGTATTAGTGGGGGAATTTCAAACTGTAAACAGCGAGAAGATGCGCCAGGTGTCGCAAGGAATTCTCCACCTATCGCTACAGTGTACGTGGAGCCTTTGCTGCCTGGCCCGCTCACAACGTGTACATCTACAATAGCAACGTAATAATCAAACGCATTGGATGAAATACAAGAATATGATCATTTAACCGACCGAGGGTTAGCCTATAACGGGCGGGGATGACTTAGTTATTTATCAGGCGTCGGTGTGAGCCAAGCAACCTACGACTTATGTGTAGACATAGCATATAGATTGAGAGGCATATGCTATCCTGCGCGACAGGGGGAAGCGGGCGAAAAACTGCAAAACATAGCAGCTAACAACAACAACAACAACAACAGCAGCAACAACGACAACAATAACAACGACAATAACAACAACAACAGTAGTACGACTTCTGCGCTCAGTTATCATCTGGAGTATGTCTGTTTTGCCCACAACGAGCGTAATAAAAGTAGCGAGTTTTCATCTACATTTGCGCCTTCTAGTGCCATTGCGACGCGTGCGTGCAGTAATACAACTGTACTCGACGGTGTGCTGTTCTAACCTCAATCTCATACAGTACATGTTCGCATGGACATGCAAACATACCGGTTTTTCCTTGGTCAGCTATCATACAAAGCAATCGCAGAGGCATACTTTTAAAGCCATAGCAAAGGTGAACAGTTCCATTGGTCGTCGCCAAAATACACACACATATACATGTATATATATATATATATATATATATATATATATATATATTCATATATATATAATATATATATATATATATATATATATATATATATATATATATATATATATATATATATACTTAATGACACGCTATAGACACATACGCATTAAATGCACACACATTTCATTACACATACGTGGGTCTTTTTAGTGTAATGCGTATTAGCATTTTATCCTCGCGTAGCGATACAGAAGACAAAAAAGAAAAAAGGCCCACGGGACGAGAGAAACAATTCTACGGGCGAGACGTAGCGAAACATTTTGGACAGGCGCTGAAACAGAGCAACAACAGAAAGTCCCGACGATGTCCAGAACAATGACGTGAGGGTGGGGAGACCATGATGAGGAGGATCTCTAGTCGATAGAGTCGACCAGACACGCCTATACGGCCTATGTTGTTGTGTAGGCTGTTTCGTCGTCCGCAAATGCTACTGCTGCTGCACAAGAAAGTGCTTTTAGGCGATTTTAGGCCGGGTGGAAAGCGGCGGGGGGGGGGGGGGGGGGGCATTTTTGCCGAAGACAACCGACTATTTCCTCGTTCTCCGACGTCAATAACGCAACACGCGAGGCCGAGAGTTTGAAGGGACAAAGCAAAAGAGAGAAAGAGAGCTAGAACCATAGCGGAAGCTAGAGCAAAGGGATAGGAAAGAAGCAAAGAGGAAAAGCGATGGAAACAAGGCAGACGCGCAGAAGCAGAAGTAAACGAACCGAGCCTGTTGCAGACAATTGGCAATAGAGCATTGTCCTTCGCATTCTACTCTCTCTCTTCCCTACGCCGCGGCGCGATCGTACCGAGAGCCCACCACTACCGCAACCAACCACTACCACCCCCATCATCAGTGAGTGAGTTGTTAAGAAAACCACCGCACCCCAGACAGCGGCGGGGACGTGGGGGCACATCGATTGGGTACAACGTAGCCTGCCCCCCAGACTTTTAGTCGACTTGACATTGGCTCACGCCGGTTGCTTGCAGTAGCAATCGTAGTAGCAGAAGGACTCCCACTGCACCACTTTGTTGAACTTTTTCTCCTTTTTCCCTGATGTTCTCCTTGCCAACCCCCTTACATGCACAGACTCCCTTCAGAGCTGAATTTGTAACTGATTTTATAACAAGACAGCAAACGAAGCAAAAACTGGTTTTCGAAATGTGTCTATGCAACACTAAACGAGATCATCATATGGCTCAGCGTATATATATATATATATATATATATAAGTTTGCATCGAAAGGGTATGCGTCACGCTGACATCGAACCTGCGAATTCCAAGTTAGAGACTCTGGCCGTTATCGCCATTCCACACCTGTCGTCAATATATATCCTCGCGGTGCGATCTTATATATATATATATATATATATATATACGCCAAGCCATATGATGATCGCATTTTATATTGCATACTCGCCCCACCGACTACAGTTACTGCTGACAATACTGCGACTACGAATATCATAAATATTTCTACTGCTGTTACTACTGAGAACGGTGCTCGGCCCCCTTTTGTAAAACTGGTACCGCTCCCTAATATTACTTCAAGTTCAACTTTTAGTCTAAAATGACGCGCACAGAGCGCATACTGCGGCCTGTATCAAGTCTTTCCGGCCTTTTGAGCCACTCCCTTATAAATTGATTAATGGGGCGGGTTCGGAAGCCCGACTGACCCGCCGGGGTTCTTGTCTATCTCTTATTTTATGTGTCAGTTGTCTGACGCCGTGCATACGCCTGAGAGAGCAAGGTGTCGGTGTAACGGACTGCGACATCAGAAACCATGTGTCTCAAGGGGTCTGCCAATACTTGGATCGCAGTAACGGCTGCAGTTTTGTTAGCCCTTGCTACCTTAAGAGCCAGTGGCCCCTACGTTTTATGAAGAAGTTATCGGCATGTAACCCGTGTAGCCCTACGCTGCGACAGCGGGGCTGCGTATAGCATGTGGCTATCTACTATCGTCACCAGAAGACACCACCCCCGATACTCAGAGGAGCAATATCCATATGCGCAGGAGCAATTTCGAGAGGTCTGCTATAGCTCTGGCGGTCTTAGCAGCCACGTATTGCACGTGATTGCCAGTAATGACCCAGACAATTAGCTTCACTGGAGAAAACAATGTTATGCCCCTCTAGGTTCAGGTCGAGCTGCGGTGGCCGTTTCTACCCGTTCAGAAAATTTGGCACAGTTTTATGTGAGGCTAGGGGAAGCTCAAGCGGAGAGAGCCCTATGGCGATGTTTTCTAGGGCGCCATTTGCTGTCCTCCCCACCTTATTGGCGTCACGCGGCGTAACCACGGATGAGGAAGACGCAGGACAGAGAATGTGCTATCGAGTTGGGCCGAGGACCCTGACCCCGATATGGGAACCTTTCTAAGATATATATATATATATATAGAGAGAGAGAGAGATTTGCGTAATTATATATAAATATGTCTGCTGGTGTGTATCCACTTTCCCTTTGAAGGTACCCAGGCAGTAATTTATTTCTACGCATAGCAGTACCATTGTCAACACCGGTGGCCGGCATCACATTTCCACAACACAAAAAGACATACACTCTCGGACACATGAAGACACCTATAAGACTGCTTGCTAACATACATAAAATAGGACGTACAATTCCACGATGATAGATAAAACTAAACGGGTATGTTCGAAAGTATTGAAGTTGGATTTAATATTGCAGAGATGGTGTAATGGTTATAAATAGGGTCACCTCTTCTTACATAAACGCGTGTGTGATATAATGGTCAAATCACTTGGCATTGAAAAGGTCGTGCTTTTTTGTTTTTCCTGTTGTTTACATACTGCTTTATCTTTTCTACTACACTATATATGTATACAATGTTTATTGATCGTTTGTTTTTATAATCATTATTTAGGATATTTCTAAATCTCACAGGGAAATCCGGGGCACGGGTGTCTCTACAGTCACGCGTGTTAGTAAAAATCAATAGCATAAAAACAAATGCATTAAATAATTCTCTCGTGTGCAGTGCCACCTCGCCCCACGCTGCAAAATTTACAAATGCACTCAAACCTGGAGACGTAGATGTCATTAGAATAACATGCGGCGTAGTGGCACTCCGCGGTTTGCACACACGGACACCACTGCAGGAAACTCGTCTGCAAGGGAGGCAGTGTGGGATTCTAACCCACTAAAAACAGTCTTCTCCCCATTTTCCAATCGATAGGGAATTGTCTGTACAAGTACTTTAAACCAAGGGGAAGTGTGAGTTTAGTCGTGCCTAGTATCATGCTCGGAGGCCTAATGGGTGCGTGTAATGTGGCGTCTATTTGTTATGAGAATGTTCTTAAATATTTTCATCGCTTGTAGCCACTGGGGCAAAGACTCCTGCATTAGCTTACAATGCTGGCCTGCTCACCCCCAGCGTATTGGATGTTGGTTCTCTTAAAAACATAGTGGAGTCACGCTGCTCCGCCTCTGCTGGACACCGGCGCAGGCGACTTCGGCTCCTTACGGTTGTTAAAGTGTTAGCAGGCCAGGCTGGAGCCCCGTATTGCACATTTTGGTCTTGTGATAAGACTTAAAAAACTCAACGTTTTGGAGGTCAACATAGAAAATGCTTGGGCATTGCACAAAAAGCCATATAAGGACATATCGGATTACCCCAATCGATATCCGCAAAGATATAGATACACATGATGCAATCATTGACTGCGTTAAGTACAAGAGGATACCCAATACGCTTCGTTGACTATCTTACAAACTGAGGGCTCGACTGCCTTGGTGCAATATGCAGGAAGTTTCAGGAACTGCCCCACTCCTGGGGTAAACTAGAAAAATCGTTCTTTCCTCTGTTGTTCAACGTGCTTCTAGATAACCTCTTCCAGCTGTTAGAGCAGGAACACACCGGTTACAGTCCTGATAAGCCCATCGAAATCCTCAACAGCAACTCTTAGACAAAGCAATCCCGGAGCTTAACGCGAGAGGGTTATCGATAAATGCGGATAAGAGCTGTTCCGTATTTCTCATTTCTGCAACTAAAACAAGGAATGTTAAAGCCATTGTAAAGTTAGAGTTCGAAGCTGGTAGCACATTCGTTTGGTATAAGGACGTTTAGAGTCCTGAACTACATCGGTATCAATTTGGATAGCGGGTGTCTCAAACCAAGCTGCAATGAGCTTTCCAAACTCCTTAATAGGGCAAACGCTGCACCACTGACACCAGTCCAACGGCTAGTGGTCTTGAAGAACTATCTAGTATCTCGTTTACTGCACGAGTTTATCTGCGGTCGACAGCAAAACTACTCACGGATTTTCAGGCTAGAAACGTGGTCGAGAGAAAGTGGTTGCGCCTGGCCGATTCCGTTTGGACCGTGTTCCCATACGCCAAAGCACCTCGGGGAGCCTTGGTTTAGCCTGCTTGAGATACTGGGACTACCGAATGGCAAGATGGGTTAGCTCAACTGGTGCGTATACAATTGAGATCAGAGTGAACTGGATAAAAACGGAAAACGTCACGGGCGACTATATACAGTGGAGACTGTTCAGCAGGAGAGACAGCCTTGGGCAAAGCGCCCTTGATGGCGTTCCCACGAAGCGGGCCGACAAAGTACCCTTCGTCCACCGTTGGGGTTTTGGGGTGCCGTACATATCGGGAAGGGAGTATTTAAACCTGGTTCGTAGCCGCATCAATGCTATGTCACACAAACTTGTTCTGTTACCCATGTAAATACAATCAAGACGCATGAGGAGATTTGTACAAACATAGCCAGATTGCTTCAGAGAGCCGGGTATCAGGTGCAGCGTGAAAAACTGTAATACGATATCTACCGACCACGCTTGGAACTAGACCTTCGTGGGTACCACTGTTTACCCACAAAACCACAGCACATTCGCATCTATGAGAAGAACGAAATACCAGCAGTTCAATTTTCAGTTGTTGCTGTGGCCATTGTAAATCATCCATCATCCCAAATGCTGTTGTTATGGTGCTTTTTTGTTGATCAACACAGTCCTTATGCAGCTGGAAATGATGATGATCATGACGATGAGGACGATGATCTCAACCTCGGCGTCGTCTGCTACATCTGCGCGGTATCTTTGCACCTCCTTCAATGGTCCCCGGTGGGTGACTACCGAGAGCGGAGTCATGTCAAGGGAAATCCTGCATTTTTGCTCGTCGCTTTTCCGCTTGCCTCGTCGTCTCGTGTTGCCGCTGCACTAGCAAGAAACAGAATGGGAAATGGGGTGTTGCCAAGGCAAGACGAGGTCGTCTCAACAACGCAAAGAGAGAAAGAGAGATAGAGTGAGATTGTGTGAGTGGATAGGAGTAGGAGAGAAGAGAGAGGGGAAATAACGAGACACAAGAAAATTGCGCGAAAAATGAACAACACTCTGGAGGAGTTTCAAGTTCGCTCAGACCGAGATTAAGCGAAAGGGTGAGAGAAAGGGGGAGGTGCTTGAGTAGACTCATGTTGACACAAACCTTAAAAGACGCAGCACTGGACGCTTTGCATGTTAACATTCGGTTGTCACAAAATGTCCGAAGGATGGAGAAGGCAATGCAGTATTGTTGCGTCTCTTTGCATGATAGCCCGATCGAAAAACTGGAGTTTTGTGTTTGTATTTGAGTCAACACCGTAGACTCCATTGGTACCTTGACGGATTACAATGAAGGTTAAACTGTTGAACGCCTTAAAATTGAGAAAAACAAGCAAGTGAATCTTTAGTGAAGCGTAATATGTGTCCCACATACATCTTGTAATAAACGACGATTAGATTAAGCGCAAGTGAATCTTTTACACGTTTTAGTACCTAATATGTTCGTGTTCTAATCGAATGCGATATATGCAAATTCGAATGTTGTTGTTGTTGTGGTGCAGGTTACTAACAAAAAATGCTAACATAATATTATCTAGCTATATTATTTTCTAGCTGGTATTGTTGTCGTATATATATAGGTTTTTTTTTACTTATTTATAGATATTTTTAGGGCATCACCTCTGGTCTAATCTTGCATGCGACAATCGCCGTGTCCATACCAGATACATAGTTCCTGGTTATCATCACTAAGCAAGAGCATGTCAAAACAATCATAATACCAGTAATACCGTTTTGTCAAACTCTACATTTCACTATACATGCGTGCAATTTAAGACGTCCGTTATGCTAAGATATATGCTTAGATGCAAGATTCAGCGCTATTCTATAATGTTCTAATACTACATTATAGACGCGACCAAGACCAGGCGTAAGAATACAAGGCCTCTACAGTACAATATAATACAACGTAACTTTAACTTTCGTGATTCATAACTTATGTGCTCATATTAGCAGTTCGCATAGAAAGATCCACAAAACGCGCCGTAGATATAATAATCACCGTGGGAAGCACAGTAAAAACAAAATCATTAGAGCAGTCAAAACAGTTAGTTCACCTGACCTTAGCGTAACCAACGACTTGCCGCAGGTATCTAGAATATATTGCATCTACCCTCGGAGTCCCTAAAAACCCTTTAGAGGCCACATCTCTCAACGCATTGTTAGATTAGCAGCTACAATTTACTTCACACTATTCAGCCACCCTTGTCAGAAATGTATTGGGACTGGTTTCAGGTATTTTGACATATATTCCAACGTAAAGCTACCGTATGGAGGAGCATTAATTGAGGTGGAGAGGTATTACAGCTATACTTTAACAATTTGCGACACCATTTTCCTTTCATCCCCAGCATTCATTCCTGTCCTGATCTATGGCGTAAGATTTTTGTTCAGTTGTTGTCTTGTGCTCCAACATCTGATTCATATTCCATTTTCCTGATTAAAAAATCCTACCGCTACTTCTGCTCAAGGATGCCGTGTTGAGAGCCTCGCAAATCGTGCATGTCACCACCCGTCTTTACCGGCGGTCGTATGCTGTCTCTGATCAGGTGCAGGGTTACCTTTGCGGCGCCCCCAGACAAAATCCGGCCTGGCTCCGTTTGCCTTCTCTCCGGTCATGTCTTCCTTGTTTCGTCGCGTGTCTCTTGTCGTTTGTTTTTTCTTTGCTGGCACTTCGGGTGTTCTTCGTCTAATTGCGGCGATGTCTGCAAACACCTTCGCGCTTCGTCAGATTCGTACAGCAGGACCTGTATTTGCGATTTGTCTACTCACTGATCGTTTGCTTTCCTGTATCCGTTATCCGCGCTTAATCACCTGATAATGATCGTACACGCAAAATCACCTACCATACATTTTACTTGGAAACGTTGTTCTCGTTGACTCGTCAAGCGTAATTGTTGTATCTATAATAGTATAATCTGTTAGGTTATGAGAGCGTTCGGGCCTTGTCGAGGAGCGGAGGTCTTTGAGTCTCGATGAATTGGTCAACAGAACAACATGACGGTATGAGCAGTAATGCTAATTTCGCCAAATTTGACAAGTCGGCTGCAGTCGGCTGGCTCGCGTCTTGCGTAAATAATACTTTACTCACTGTTTGTGTCTTGTACGTCGACAACGACAAATCGGCACGTTAGGTTAACCTCGGTGAAGGCGCTTAGCATGCTTCCGGATGATAGGAGTGTGTTTCCGAGGATGCCATGCATAACAATGTCTAGAATACTTTGAGCTCTCTATGTCGAACGATGGCCGCCAGCCCCAAGGTCGGGTCGGAAGGGTTGACGCTTGTCAGGCCTGAACGCTAGGTGCCATAGGTATGCAGATAACTTATCACTAACACACTAGGCTCCACTACCGGAATAATGCGCAAAAATATAACATGAGGCGGGAGATGAAACGCCACAGAGTGACCTGGTTTGTCCGTGACCCATATGGCATACATCACTTACTCAATAAAATGGAAAACGCCAAAACCGAGTTTGCTCTATCTTATATAGTTAGTCTTATTATGACGATGACAAACACTAAGAGAATAATTGATGAAGCTTTTTGTATTTAATTTTCCAAAACTATGCGTCTTCTATGAGCAAAATGGTGATAGCCGTTTTCACACTAGACTGTTGGAGGCGTCAAATTAGCGTGATATGTCCGTGTCTTTTGGATCTTGCAAAATAACTGCATATATTAAAAGCTTTAAGGGCTAGCGGCGCACATTGGTGTGTTGCTTTCTTATTATTACTCTTATTAAAACTCTTGTTATTATTATATATACGTATATATATATATATATATATATATATATATATATATATAGGTATACGACAGAAAGTTTAACGTTGAAACACGTTATATTGAAAAAAAAATCGTATATATATATATATATATATATATATATACACCCAACGATACAGAGCCGGGCCATAGCGGCCGAATAAGCAGTCGCGCTAATTGGCCGAGTTCAGAAAGTCAAGTTTCTCCCCCTCTACGTACCGTTAGTACCAATTGCATTTAGTCTGAAGTGATCTCGGGTGGTCCCTTCTTGACCGGCAATATTTCTCCCGATCGACAGAGATCACGATCGAGTTCTGCTTCAATCGATACTTTCCCGCCCTCGAACTTTCAACGGAAGTGGGCAGTGCGCGCCTACCGAGACTCTTTTACCGTTACTGGAATCAAGCGTAAGGTTCCATTCTTCTTGCAGCGAACTTGGTGTGTTGTTGTTGTTGTTGTTTTCGTTGTTGTTATTCGCTTGTGGATACGTTTCCAATTGGGCAAGCATGCATTTTGCTCGCCATATCTCCCCTTCTTGGATCTACATGCTAATTGGTCGAAGCTGCACGTTGAGCTTGCACTATGGGCAATTTATGCTCGTTTTATTCTAATCCACGAATTAAACTACAGATGCCAATTAGCACGTACAGGAAATGCGCTGAGTGCTTGCTGCAAGAAGACGCAGGTAGCTGTTGACCCGACATGTCACGGCTCGAGAAAAGGCCGTACGTCTGATGCCCTTTATTCTTCTTATTTATCTTTTCATTTTCTTCTTGCAATTCTTATCGGGACTCTTTTTCCACAACCAAGTTGTGAAAGCCCAGACATCTCTCAAGCGTTGCCCGTCGATAATAATGGTGTTAGTCCTTGAGCTTCGTCTTCGACGCCGAGCCAAAAAAAAACTTTGAGCGCAATTATCAGGCTATCTGTTCTAATTAATTTTTAGTGTAGTTATTATGCTCACAACATTTGCAATGTTGTATAATAATAATGCATTATTATTATTATTGTTTAAATGTTACAATTCTTAGGTGTGAACGTGTACTCCTTGGGTTCTTCTGGCTCCTAGATATTATTCCATGGAACCGATATTATAGCCGGCGTTTCCTCGGCACACTGCAAGCGACAGCAGTTGCCGTAGAAACTCGCCTTCGCGCCGATTGCCTGTGAGATCTGTAATCCGTTTGCCCAGTTCACTGATGAATCTCTTGGTTCCCTTGCTTACCGAACCAATTGTTTCCATAGATATTGGCACTACGATGTAACCCGTCTCCTGTTCTTGGTACTTGCGTTTCTTCCCATCTTGTGCGCGCTCGGCAACCCATCCCGCTTCTAGTGAACTGTGGCGTATTATTATTATTAGGCGCGGGTTATGCGCGTTATAGTCATATACAAGCAATGTAGCGGTTATTTGCGGAAACAAATGGAACGGTGGGAGAAGAGGCTCCATCGTGGCGTGCGTTCTCCCCGGAAAGCAAAGCGTCGCTGTGCATAGCTACGTAGGTCTAATAACCATATTTTCCCGACCAACCACAGCCGTACTCTTCCCGGTATTCGTGCGCCCTGCCGCTCCCAGCAGAACATCTTAGGTAATTACGTCCGACGGTTAGCGAACAGATTTTTACGGATATAGTGTATACAACTTTTCACGCCATTTGTTCCGCTAATTGTTCAGGTGGAACTTTTTCGGCTTTGTTTGGTTTGTTTGCGCTCCTATGTGGATCTTTTGTTTTAACAACAATCCTTGCGACAGCAAACAATGACTAGGCACAGAACCCAACGGATGTCTACGTATGCCTGTAACCATTGTACGTCCTTCCGAATACGAATTCACCTCTAATACGAAAACAACTAACTTCTATTTCTATTCTACTCCATTATATACTATACAGTACTAGGGATATTAGTACCATATATTATTGTAGACGTTTTTCGGTCGACGTATTTGTGATAGGTTTCTGTCAAGTGACCGAGTCAAATATGAGGCAAGGAGTTTTTTTCTGTTTCGATGTGATTCGAATAACTATACCGGGGAAAACGTGAGGGATTGGGGGCGAGCTCTGATACGAAGGTATTTCCCGTAGCAGCCGACGTATGAGGGATAGCCAATATGAGAGTACACGTTCGCTGGGAGACCAACTATCCCGGCCTTTCCTAAATCTTGAAACAGTATAGTCATCGTCGTTGTAGTAGAGCAGAGCGGGGGACGTCGAAGCGTGGCTGCTCCAGTAGTGATTCTAAACAGCAGCAGCAGCAGCATCTGCTGCAGAAGCAGGTCCGAGGGTCCTGCGTTGATTCAGCCAGCTTTAGCTCAACTGCCGAGGCCGTAATTACATGGACAGCTATGTGAATGAGCGATTCGTGTTAGTGCTGCTGTGGCACAAAAATACGATGAAAAGCTTTTGCCTCATGTTGCTGAGTTAAGTGGCGGCGCGGCCAGACGACCAGGACCAGAGGCGAGGCTTACGCATGTCCTGCGGACATCTTGCTTCTCTTCTCCCCCCCCCCCCCGTTCGTCGTTCGCGGTGGGTGGACGTTTTCAGCCGCCCATTTGTAGCTTCGGCCTGGCCTGACAATGGGTTGGTAGTATAGGTAGTCCGTATTTGTATCCTGTTGGACGCCTCCAGCGACTCGCATACGACGACGACGGTATAATAGAGAAAAATTACGTTATGATGCCCAGCCACAGAACGTTCTATGGATGCCCGAAACGCGAGGCCGCACCGGTGTTCCAAGGAAATTACGCAACTGCGCTGAGATCTGTCGCTTTCTGTGATAGTGAGTGATAGTAATAAGTCGCGTGGACGTGCCACAGCGCAAACAACATCTGCTATGTGCGTCTCCTGTAGGAATAAGATGATGTCATTATGTATATATATATATATATATATAAAGACCAACAATATGTGGAAAGCAATATAGGAAATTGTAGAGCACGTTGAAGAGAATATCGTCCTTTTAATGAAACGTAGTTTCAGCAAGGCCTCGTTTTGGAGTGAGAGTAAAATTACATACATTTGTGACACCCGACATTGCCCGACAGAGGAGCACAGAATGTGCGATTTTTGTTTGTTTGTGGAGGAGGGTTAAATGCCGTTACGCACTACTGCTACGAGAAGAAGTTTCCATCTCGAGCTGTGTGGGACTTGACCCCAGCGGATGGATGTTACGCCGCTGAGATCCATACCCACTAAACGCACCTCCCCCCTTAAACTTTACTCTCTGATGGCCCAGATCTCCATAGAACAGTGCTATGGGCCATCAGGAGAAGTGGCGAGCGCCCTATTGGATCAATTGGCCAGGGTCACTTACGGGTTCCGAACGTGCGATTGCGAGACATTTAGTCCTCCTGTATATAAACTAAACATACTGACGTGTTCGTAGGAAAATATTGCCTCGGGACGTATAATGCCAGCAAAAAATGCGACATAGTTGTTTATAAATTTTGAAAAAAGATTTGCAAGCATAACTTTTTTAACTTTTTGTTTAACTTAGTGGGGGGTTGGATGGTAATTCACCGTCTCTTTTTATTGAGACATCTGTGCTTCCCGTTTTTTTTCGACTATAGGTCGATTTTTTTAATCCACTCCGGCCTTCACCTTGTTTAAATTGGGAACTATGAAAATCAATTTAGGAGTGGTCAGTCTGGGTCTCGAACCCAGGCCTCCCGAATACAAGGGAAAGGCGGTTGCCACTAAGCCATCTTGCTCTGTATATATAGGTTCATATAAGTTATTATATATATAAGCTCTTTAGTGTAAGCTTAACATATAAGTTAAAATATTATCATTCACGTTCACAACCTCAACATCATCACACTAAGACCAATCGCCACATCGATGCGATGACACTCGACCTGACTTCAACAGGAAGGACGGAACGATCGACCAGCAACGGCCAAGACAACTGTTCGCGTTCACTGCAGCAGCAAAGTGTTTACCAGTTGCCACGCGGTTCCAGCATGACGATTCCAGCGCGCCACTGCACTTCACCGCTGCGGTACGGATTTGATAAACTAGACATACGACAATCGGCGGGCTGGCCGAGGCGGGCCGATTGCTTGGCCACCGCGATTGTCCGACTGAACAGATATAATTTTTTTTTCAGAGTCACCTAAAGGCTCTTGTCTACGAGCTTAAACTTTGATCGCGTCGCGTCAGGAGCTGGTCATCAGGATAACCTCTGCTGCTGAGGACGTTCTAGCAGTACATTGCATACGTCAAAACGTGCAATGAAACTTCTGCAGGCGCTACCAAATGCGTATCGTGGTTCGCGGAGACACATTTAAGCAGTGATTGTAAGATAACAAATACCCGCACGCACTAAATATTATTATAATACCTAATACTATTATATTATAATAAATAAACCTTTGTTACCCCGCAACGACGGATCGGATCGCCCTAGATTTGACACCAAAGTTATCGTCATGAACGTGGCCCTAAATGTTCTAGACACTGTGAATGTTTGTAGGGTTGTCATTTTGAAGTATTGCACGTGCAATTTAATAATAGAACTTCCATTTTTGCAAATTCTCTTTTAAACGCCTATGTAACATCTTCTAGTCGGCATGGTATGTCCTTTAGGTGAGGCAGCATTTTCTCTCACGAACACGACGAAGGTTGCGTAGGTTACTAATCAAAGATCGGAATCATGTCAATACGAGAACACAGTCAGAAAGGGCCAGATATGGCGCAACATTCGTCTTCGTAGCATGAGATGCGCTAGGTTCGTATTGAACCTGCGACTTCGCACGCTCAAATCCTCGACACTTTCTTCGGCGCGGCAATGCAATGGGGGGGGGGCAATGTTTTGTCTATGCGTGACAGTGAGATGACTAGCTTTAGAAAATCGGCGAAGGTGAGGCAACGCGTTGCTTAGTGGAGGAACTGAATATAACCAGCGTGTTAGAAAAAAATCATGGAATACATTCAACGTTGACTAGCGAAAGACAAACAGTTGTCATGAGCATAGTTTGTGCATTTTAATCTTTGACGTGCTAGCATTAGAATGTTACTACCATGCTCATAAAACAAACACATCTAGAAAAATGTTCATTTTATGGGGATCATTTTGGTACCAAATCTACGATGTTCAATTAATTATGTGATTACCGTAATCCATCTTTACTATCACTAAGTGATCATCAAATATTAAACGTGAACATGATCGGTTTCTTTATGCATTGATTGATTCTCCCACAATCGTACATTTTGCACAATTATGTTGGAGCAAAAATATGTAATATTTATAAAGGAGCTAAATAACTACCTTCATAAACTTCACCTTCACTCCGAAACAAGACGCCTTTTCCATTTTTTGAAAAAATATTTTCCTGCCGAGTTCTATGAAACCAAGAAATATGTACATATGGCTGTGAAAGATCCTGTATATATATATATATATATATATATACAGGGTATTTCTATGTGTGTGTCCAAAACGCTAGATTATGGTCAAACTCGGTGAGAAAATCATTTTTGACAATGGAAAGATGGTAAATCATTTTGGTGCCAAATTGGAAGAGCTGGCATCCGTGGTTGCAGAGTAACTCAATTCTACCTAGGACCATATCGGGTGTGAGTGCACACATGCAGCTACTATATGTGCCTTCTTTCTCAATCAAGTCACTCGCCAAACCTGTAGAAGCTCAAACAAATATTTATTTTACTCTAAATATTGGCTCGAACGAATGCCCGCCAGCCCATAAGCACACTGAGCTGTGTGTCTGTAGGAAAGCAGCCTTCGTTAAGCAGCGCGAGCATACATAGCGTCGACTAGAGCAAAGGCAAAGCAAGCTAAACCCATGATGGGAAATAGAAAATGCCTGCACTCCAGTAACAAAAACGCGGAGGTTCACTAAATGCTCAAGCAATTTATGATACGGTGATGAAGTTATACACAACGTATCAACAGAACAGCTCACTACTGGCGCCGTCGATGTCGACCTGAGCATCCAATCCAACGCACACTTCGACGACTAAGGTACTGTCACCAGCCAGAACAACAATATCGTCATAAATAACTCTGTAAAATGACACGACAGTCGACCGAGCACATCATCGAACGTGCATCTTGTCTTCCGAGAAAAAGATCCGATTCCATCGTTTAACATTGTTACTATACGAGCGCTACAGCTTTCCTTGGGTGAATAAATAGGCCGAGGAAGCATGGCCTAACATCCATTCTTCGCTCGGCTGCGCTACGCGCTAGACGTACGTCGTCTGTTTTCGGTCATCGTTCGTAAGTCTCTCGTAATCGCCTAGCTGAGTCTACATTCTCCAATTAGTTCTATTACAAAGTGCAGGCGCTTGTGCCACGTGTATCGTGATGGACCGGTTCACAAATGCCGAGAAAGCTGACATGCATTTATTGTATGGTGAAGTAGACGGTAACGCATGTCTTGTACATCGGTTGTACGCAGAGCGTTTCCCAAATCGACGGATACCTGGCAGGAAAATGTTTTCGAGACTTCATCGTTTGCTCTGCGAAACTGGATCATTTCAAGGCCGTCAATACGAAGCGGGACGACCGCGGACAGTGAGAAGCCCAAATACGGAGGACCACATTGTTGAGCAAGTAATTGCGCGTCCTTCTGCAAGCGTTAGACAGGTGGCTAGAAGTGTCGGTGTAAGTCGTACCACTGTTCACAAGGTGCTAAATGAATCAGGGCTATACGGCCCATACCGGCTGCAGCGAGTTCAAGCCTTGCGGGATTCTGATTACCAACCACGCCTTCATTACTGTCGCTGGTTTCTGCAACAAGCCGCGGCCGATGTGAAATTCCCTGCTTTTGTTCTTTTCACCGACGAAACGACCTTCACGCAAGATGGTGTGTTCAACGCACACAATGCGCATTGGTAGTCTACGGAGAATCCGCATATGACACGCCCGCATAGACATCAGCATCGGTTTTCCGTGAATGGGCTGGCATTTTGGGCAACTACCTTTTCGGACCTCATATACTTCCAGATAAATTGAATGAACCAACATACAACCTGTTTCTGAGCACAACCCTGCGAGAACATTTAGCAAACATTCCACAGAGTGTTCGATCGAGAATGTGGTTCCAGCACGATAGTGCTCCAGCACACAACGCCGTCTCGGTACGGAATTATCTGGATGAGACGTTTGCTAATCGCTGGATTGGCCAAGGCGGTCCACAAGCTTGGCCGCCGCGATCGCCTGATCTGTCCAGTCTTGACTTTTTTCTTTGGGGCCACCTGAAGAACCTAGTCTATGCAACTCCCGTTGAGTCTCCGATGGATCTGATCGGCAGAATAGTAACTGCTGGTGGAACCATTCGGGAGACGCCTGGAATCTTTGAACGCGTGCAACGCGAGCTTTGCCATCGATACCAAATGTGCTTATTGGCTGGCGGGCATTCGTTCGAGCAATATTTAAAGTAAAATAAATATTTGTTTGAGCTTCTACAGGTACTTGATTGACAAAGAAAGCGAATATAGTAGCTGCATGTGTGCACTCACACCCGATATGGTCCTAGGTAGAATTGAGTTACTCTGCAACCACGGATGCCAGCTCTTCCAATTTGGTACTAAAATGATTTACTAGAAATGCACGTTCGTCTGGACGTATTAGCTTTGCGCGGGTAATGGAAAATTTTTGAGAACCTGGGCGTTAAAGTTTAAACATGCAAAAGTGAAATTATAATTGTGCAATCTCTTCTTAATATCACAATAGTCATTGCGCTCGCTTAGGTCAAGTATAAGTTTTTTTTTACAAAATGTAGAATTTTCTCCCGAATGCGCCGGTGTGCTCGGTTTTTCAATGAGAGAGTGCGTTCTCTCACAGTCGTGCATTTTGCAAACGTATGTCGGAACAGCCCCCCCCTAAAATAACAATTAAAAAAAATATCTCACTCCTATACGGCGCATTTCCGCTCCCCCTTTCCATTGGCAAAAATGATTTTCTCACCGAGTTTGACCATAATCTAGCGTTTTGGACACACAAATAGGAATACTCTGTATAGGGTCTTGCAAATCATTTCTGTTCTGCTCCAGCAATTATTCTTAAGAAAGCACCAAGGTTTAACTTACTTATAGTTTAACAGTCTAATTTACAGTTAGCTTGCAAACGAATTTAACTGCGTATTTTGGAATGTCTAGAGGCTTCAGTTGTAAAGAATATAATTCTTCACAGAGAAATATAAAGCTCTGATAAAGTGAAAGATGCATATAAGTACCAAAGGCAGGATGCCAGAGACATTCCTCGTGCGTAAGATACGCATATTATGATCTTTAATTTTACCATTCAATAAGGTAATGTTCAACTCGATCATATTCTTCATTCGGCGCAGAATGTCGTTAGCGCATTGCTTTGATCTACATGAGTTCTAGATACCGACATTCTTCATCGTGGAGAGACGTGTTTTTTTTTTTAATATGTTGAAACCTCTCAGCATTAATATGGGCGATTACGGGAATCGTGATGTACATGCGTCACCACAGCCAATGACTAGTGTGGGACTAACAAACCCACTAACACCCGCCTCCCCCCCACCTCCAGGGAACGGTAACTGCTAACATCGCTTCGTATTTGGAGAGACGTGTGCGCAAGCTGAACAGTGATGCAAGGGGCTTTGGCAAGACAAAATAAAGAAGTAACTGACTTGTTTGTCTCTGCTCATATTGTTTCTATAAAACACCTGCACCTATATGCCGCACCTGTCGTATGTTCTGGTTTGAAAATGGATTACTTCCAATGGCAACGAGAATGGGATGTGCTTTAATGCCTGACTAAATATCGAATAAGACTCGTATCTAGGCCAGCTGTATGCTCCAGGAGGATGCTGTTTGCTTTTAGTTGGGTAGCACGCTGCTTGTTTTCGACTCATATGACTGCCTGAAAACTACATTCTTTCAATATGTTGGAGAGACTAGTCACATTCGACCATGGATCAGAGCTTGCAGAGAGGCATGGCTAGTCTACCTAAAAGTGATAACGTTTTGTTGCATAGATTTTGGGTTGATCCATAAGTCCGCTCGGAAAGTTGCATGCGCCGTACTGCGCAGCCCCGGGGGAGGATAAAAACTGTTGGGGGCGGGTTGTTTGTTTATATGGCGGTAAGAGCAGACCTGCATTATATTATACCGTTCCAATATCTAACTCACGTGAACTATAACGCTCGAGTGAAGATGGCAGATTTAAATCGGCATTTTATGCTATTTTATTTCTGGAAAGGAAAGAATGCAACCCAATTCGTAACTAAGATATGTAAAGTGTATGGCGAAGAGGCAGTAACAGATAGGACAGTTTAAAAATGGATTTGTTAGATTTAGAAACGGCGGCTTCGACGTTAACGACCGAGCCCGGCCCGGACGGCCTTTGACAGTGGACACGGCCGCAATAACAACAGTAATCGAATAAAACCCACACCTCTTGCTGCGCGAGATCGTGGCCATTGTCGACGTACCATACACAAGGCATCTTAATGCCGAGGGATTCGTCAGCAAGTTGGATGTATGCGTGCCGCACTCACTCAGCCAATAGCCAACTGGAGAACCGTGTGCTAGTTTGCAATCAGCTCCTGATTTCCGCACCATGGTGACAGGGGATGGGAAGTGGATACTCTATAGGAAAGTTGTCCGCAGAAGGGCGTGGCCTTAAAAACGGAATGAGCCCCAAGCAACTGCCAAATCCGGACCTCGTACAAGGAAAGTGATGTTAAGTTTTTAGTGGGACGCGAAGGGAGTGATCTTTTATGAGCTGTTGCAACCAAACGAAACAATCAATACGATAAAATACTGTCAACAACTGGACAATTAGAAGAGAGAAATTGACCAGAAGCGGCCAGAATTAGCGAATAGACGAGGAGTGACGTTTCACCACGACAACGCAAACCCGCACACATCTTTGCTCACCACCAAGAAGTTAATCAAATTTGGATAGGATATTTTGCCACATCCTGCGTATAGATCTGAGATTGCTTCATCGGATTATCATCTGTTTCGGTCCCTTAAAAATTCCCGTAATGGCAAAGGATTTGATTTATTAGAAGGTGTTAAAACGTATTGTAGTAACGAACAGTTACTTTGAAAACCAGGACGCTACCTTCTGGGGTAATGAAATCATGAGCTTGCCTAAACGTTGGGCTAAGGTAGTTGGCCAAAGTAGGCAATACAGCATTCAGTAAAAGCTTTCCGTTGTAAAGACAGTGTCTTTAAACATAGGTTAAAAATCCGAACGAACCTATGGATTAACCTAATATATATATATATATATATATATTAGATTTGGCGCCAAGGTGTACGGACGTGTGTGTACGGAGCTCCGACAGGTTACGCTTGCTTGTGTGAACGCAGGAGGGAAAACGCAAGAGTGGCATACCGTGGTAATGCGTGAAGTTCAGTGATCATTTCGGTGTATTGTGTGTGGTAGTACGACAAGGAGGTAAGGAGACAGACCGCAGTAAAGTTTGGCTGGGTCCGTTACAGCGGAACGAAGCAAAACGAAACCACCCACGCAGCAGTCGAGAGACTCCGAGCGGTCCGTTGCGCATACAGATTCAAATTCTAACGGCTGATCAGGTTAAGTAAGTTAAGACAGTGTGTAGGTGTATTTAGGTGAGTGAGCCAATTTCAATATGGCAAGTGATGCTGGATCATCGCCTGGTGGGATAGGGTCCACGACACCCAACCCAATGGATTCAACTATGAATCTCCCAGGCTACACGCGCAGCGGCGGCTTAAGATACGTGCCGGCCAGCTCATTGTCAGTATGCAATTGTGGAGATGTATTAGAAAAAGAAAGGTGGCTAAGCGCAGCCCTCCATATACAGGCTGCGCCGCCTGTGAGATGAATACACGAATGACAGCGGAAATGGAGTTGGCAAAAAAAAGCGCTAAGACATGGTGCGATACAGCACAAGCTATGCAGGATCGCTGGCAGAGCATTATTACAGATGTCCAGCAGAGGCTAACAAGAATGGAAGAGAGAGAGGCTCAAGTTGAGGAGAAGGAGAGGCGCGCAGTAAACATACAGCAGGAATTAGCCGCAATGATCGAAGAAATCAAGCTAAAGGTGAATGATAATAAAAAACAGCGGTATGGTGGCGATAACAACGAAATAGGTTGATGAGCTAAGAGAAAGGCTAGCTGCTGTTGAGGAAGCAACGTCAACGGTAGCGGCAAATGTCGAAGATATGGAGAAATGTATCCGGGGAAAAAAGGAGGAAGACGAGAGGCGCGCTGTTGAAGAGGAGACAGTGGTGTTAGACTTAAGCCACAGTGACGAAAAGGAAGAAGAAAGACAAGACGAAGAGGACGATGCGACGGAGGCGAAAGGATGCAGGAGACGACAACAACAGAGCAGCCGAAACGAGATTGCCATAGGAGAGGCGCGCCCACAAACGGAGAAGAGAGAGATAGAGTCTAGTCAGCGAGAGGAAGGAGAGAGGAGAGCGGTCGAAACACAGCAGCAGCAGCAGCAACGGCAGCAACCGCAACAGCGACATCAACCGCAACAGCGACATCAACCGCAACAACAACAAGAGCAGCAGTTAAATCGGATAAGTTTACTTGATCGACGAGGGGAGGCGGTAGTTAACAAATCAATAGGAAAGCGGGTGGTAGTTGCTGGAGATTCAAACGTAGGTAGAATAGAGAAACAGGTTAATCAGGTGGCTATTAATACAGGAGGGGTTTATTTTATCACTATGAGAGGCCGAGGAGTAAGGGATATTGTGGCAGCAACAAAGCAATATATTCAAATGTTCAATAATTGTGGAACATAGGCTAGTGTTTCATGGGGGACTGGTAGATGTGTTTCAGGCTCGGGATATAGAAGGTGCTGTGAATGAGATAAGCACACACATACAAAACCTGATATAATTTTGCAAACGGAGTAACGTAGTACTGACAGTGTGTTCGCTTCCAATGGTCGTGGATACTAAAGAAGGGCGGGACTATCGGGGTACGTGCAGGGCAGTCAATAGAAAAATAATGCAGTTGGTCAGAGCAGCGAACTACGAATACTTGTCTCTTGAATACATTCAAGACAATCCAAGGGCCATGGCCTTTGATGGAGTGCACTACGGGGAGGTAGGTGCGGTACTAGCGGCACGGCCAATTGGCAAAAGAGCGTGCGATTGGCACAAAGTCAGGCCTACTATAATTAAAGTAGTCAATGCCCAAGTAGGATATAGGGCAACAGAGCACGTTAGGGGGATGCAGACGTGGAATCAACAAAATCAGCGCAGCGCACCGGAAATGCGAGTCCCAAACACAAATTTTTCCGGCACGCGGTATGGGCATTTAAACGAGGGGCAAACGGTACGCTACAGACACACAGGATGGGACAACAGATACAGGGATATAAGAGAGATGAGGGGACAGCATGGATACAGGGAAGAGTGGGACAACAGGTACAGGGGGAAACGGGACAACGGGAGCTCTTTCTCGAGGGAGGGAAAACACATAGGAGCAGCGGAGATCAAGGGGGCATTGGAGGTGATCAGACGGTTGGCCATCAGTGGCATCGAGGGGAGGAGATGAAGGTTGGCCTAAGACGCAAAAGGGGAAGCAGGGCAAAAGGAAAGCATAGGAGTAATGTTCCTTTTGAACGGGTTGCCATGCTAAATATGAGAGGGGGGAGGCGAAGAGGAAAGTGGGAAAGAATTATATAAATTACTAACAATGAGGTCTGTGGATATCATGATAGTAACGGAAACGCATTTACGGGAGATGGAAGTGCCGCCGGGTTTAAAGGGATATAATTGGTATGGTACAAATCGAAATACGGACAATGGAGAAAACAGGTTTGGGGGAGTTGGGATATTAACTAGGGATGCTATTTCGTGCGAAGAAGTTGTGAATGCCAAAATGAAGGATCTGGTGGTTATAGAGATACGCATGGAAGGGACAATCGGGGCCGTAATGGGGGTATACAGAGCGCCAAGCAAGACGGAAGAAGAAGATGACCAGTTATTTGAAAGGGTATATAAAGTAATGGAGGAATATCAGGATAAGGGGGGGTAATATGTTTGGGAGATTGGAATGCACATATCGAACAGCTAGATGGACGAGAGGACAGAGCGGGCAGAAGACTAATACAATTAGCAGAGTCGAGTGAGGCCCAAATTTTAAATTTGGACCCGCGGGTAGAAGGGAGATATACGTACACGCAGGGGGATAGAAAGTCATGCGTAGATTATGTACTGACGAAGGGTAAAATAGATAAATGGGTAGAAGAAATCAGGATAGACGAAGAGAAAACATACAATGTTGGAAGTGATCATAATTGGGTAGAAGTGAGTGGGAGGAAGAAGAAGCCAGGACGCGTAGTTGTACAAAAGAAATGTCTGGATAAACACGAATGGGCACAGAAAGTAGAATATATAAAACAGCTCTTAGTGGCAAATGGGGAAAGGCAGGTAGACGAGATGCATGGGAATATTAAGGAGGCATATGACAAATGTTGTAAGATAGGGAGGGGAGTTCAAAAGGGAGGAGAACGAGGATGGTGGAGTGATGAAATAAATACGGCAATAATGGAAAGAAAAGGTGGAGTAAGGAGCATAGAAAGGTAATGGGAAGGGACACAGACAAGGCAGAAAAGTATTGGGAAAATTACGAGGAAGCCAAGAATAAAGCTCAAATGTTAATACAGGATGCAATTAAAAACGCAGACGAGAGAGAATTTAACAGGATTTTAGGGGCCCCCAAGGGCCAGCGAGCCAAACAGTTTTGGGACAATGTCAGACAGGAAAAAACAAGGATGACAAATAACGTCCAGGACAGAACATACACAATAGATGAAATGGACACCGCGTTACAAGCACTATTTTTTACGACTAACGTGAGCAGTATAGAAAAGACAAGAACTAGCACAGAAATTACAACCACAGCAGATGAGATCGAAGGCGTGTTAAAAACAATGATTCCAAAAACGGCGTGTGGTCTTGACGGGATTTCGGTAGGAATTGTACAGGCTTTGGGAAAAGAATACGTGCATTATCTAACAAAGCAATTTAATAATATATTTGGAGGAGGCAGAATCCCGGAGGGTTGGCGCAAGGGAAGAGTTTCTCTTATTCCCAAGGAGGGGGTAGATAATGACACTCTACAAAATAGGCGACCGATCACAATTACACCGATAGCGTATCGAATATTTATGCAAGTGTTCAAGAATAGGCTGCAGAGTATTCTGGAGACAAATGAGAAAATAGGAAAATGGCAATGCGGATTTAGGAAAGGATATAGGCTAGACGATCACCTTTTTCCTACTAAGTCAGGTTGTCGAAACATCGAGATTGCGGGGACAAGGGTGTGTGGCAGGATTTTTAGATCTTAAGAAAGCATATGATATGGTGGACAGAACAAAGTTGTATAAAATTATGCTAGAGGAGGGTTTGGAGAGAAGTTGGGTAGAGTTGCTGGAAGAAATTTACAGAAATAACACGGTAAGAATATTAATAGCAGCCGAACAATCTAGAGAGTTCATAGTCGCTAAGGGGGTCAGGCAAGGCTGTCCGTTGTCATCGGTTATTTTTTTTATGTATATAGAGAGAATAGCGCGAAGGATTTATAAAACGGGTTTAGGGTGGCAGATAGGGGAAAAAGGTGTATATATCAAGATACCTGTGCTGCTGTTTGCTGATGATATGGTAGTGTTAGGGCGGGGCACTAGCGAAGTTCAACAAATGTTGAATGCATGTGGGGAAGCAGCAGAGGAACTAGACATGGTGTTTAATGAAAAAAAGAGCGCAATTTTAGTATCTAACGGAATTAGGGAGGAAAAAAAGCTTGTAGTACAGGGGAAGGAATTGGAGTATAAAAGTGAGTACAAGTATCTTGGGGTGACAATGACTACAGGGGGGAATTATCTAGAAAAAGAAGAGATATTACGGAGGAAGAAAGCTGAAAGAGGAAGAAATGCAGTAAGGTGTAAGGGCCTCTGGGGGTTTAACAAATATATAGTAACAAGGAATATATGGAAGGCCATGTGTGGGCCAGGATTGACCTTTGCTAATGCCTCTCTGGTCCACAGCGCGGGGTTAGGAAAGAAGTTAGAAACAATACAAAGAGAAGTGGTAAGATTTGCATTGGGTTGCCGTTTTAATTGCGCTAGGGAATTTCTGGAGGGCGAAGGAGGAATGTCAAAATTTATACAAAGGGAAGTACAAAGTAAGCTAAGATTTAGTGTTAGGATTAAAAGTGTCACAAATAAAAGATGGGTTAAACAGATGCAGCTGGTAAAGACGGCACTAAAGATGAAAACGAAGTGGGATCGCAGAGTAGAATTTGCAGCTAGGGAGATTGGGTACAATAGTCAGCAATGGGCCAGAGCGGGAGTATCGGAGAAGATGGTGAACAAGTCATATACAGGCAAATGAAAATTGACGATGGGTTCCAGATCGAGTTTGGCAAGTATATATGGCAAGGAAAAGACGGAAAGGGGCGGGGTAGAATGGGTATACGATAATTCAAGAGCGAGCGGGCTATTGGCAGATGCCAGGGCAGGGATGTTGGATACAAGGATACAAAGAGCTAAATATATGGAGGGACAAAGTACAGAATGTCGAGCATGTGGGCTAGGGAATAAGTCAATTGAGCATATTGTTAAAGAATGTACAGCCCTAGGGGGAAGCAGAGATATAGAGCTGTCGGATGCCCTAGCTCTAGGACCAAACGTTAGAAAGGACCTGGTCGATATTACAAAGAAGAGGCTGTCCAAATGGAAAGCAAATACTCAGTAGGTATGGAAGAGTACATTAATTATTCAGATGCATAGGTAACATATATGCTGCCGCTCTAAGCGCCCCTGATAACAAAATAAGGGTGACATGTGTATTTAGGTACGCATGCCAAGCGAATAATAAATCAATCAATCATATATATATATATATATATATATATATACAAGGAATCATGCTGTTATTAACAGCAATAAAAGCCTTCTAATGAACTACCATGCCGAATTGGGTTATTTTCTTAAAGGCACGTTGGGTCTGGCAAGCAGTGACACACAATCGTGTTCGAGGTTTTTGAGTGGGACGGAGTGCTAAGGGGAAGCAGAGGCTGGAGATTGTGGCCGCACAAGTAGAAGTTGTGACTAAGCAAAACGTACGGTGGTAAACAGATGACGGTAATCATCTTGACGGGATATTGAGAAAGACGACGACAACGAATCGTGCCAAAGGTCTCATGTCTCGATTCTCTCAGATCAAGCGACTTTTAAGCAAAAAACCTTCTCCCCTTAATTTTCTTCTACGCCAACGTAGAAACGGGCATCGAGCAAAGACTTCACGGTGGTCGTCCTCGTCGTTGTTGTTGTCGCGGTCCTCGAAATGAAGCCGAGCCGTGCAAACGAATGAATCCGTGCTGCTCATGATAAAATAAAATGCTGGACGTAAAAACGCGACCTTCCTTTTGTTGTTGCTGCTGCTGCTCGTCGGTGCACATCTCTCGATGCACTAACGAGGTTCATTGTCTCGCTTTTTCTGCTTGCTCAGCGGCGCTCACCTTTGACTCCCACTTCTGCTCCAGCACAGCCATACAACATCGTACTTATTTCCGAAACGCTCCGCCTCCTCCCGAAAAAGAGCTTAAACGGGAGGAGATTATCAGCGGAAATGAGTCGTCAGCTGCTGCTGCGGCGATATCAGAGTCTGCGGCGGGAGCGGATGAATGCGTTTAGGAAATGCAAAAATGGCACACGGAGAGAAGCAACGCTGTTCTGCAAACAATCCACAACCGGCCTCTCGCCACCGCAGGTGCTACATCACCTAGCGCTGTGGAAGAGTACAATGAATGGGCGCTGTGTCTACGTACATAGACCCTCTCACACACATACTTAGTGAGAGAGATGACGGGATAGCGGGAGAGACGGAAGACGAAAACGGGTACAGGAATAGCGACAGGGAAAGCGAAAACGGAGGCATCGGTGTGAGGGGAGGTAAGGTTGCAAGAAAGAAGAAGAAAAAGACTTATGACAAACAAGATTACATGAGTCGCTTTGCAGGGGACGTGAGCGGGCCTCAGGGATGTGGTCTCTCCCATATATATATATATATATATATATATATGGGGTTATATATATATATATATATATAGTTATATATATATATATATATATATATAGTTATATATATATATATATATATATATATATATATATATATATATATATATATATATAACATGCGTGCATGTATTTGTACTGTGTATATACTTGCTTCTTTCCTGTTATATTTATTTTAGTTTGAGAAATGCCTTTGTTGAAATACATCAACTCCATTGGTATCTTAACGTGAGCGTTAATCTGCCAAATCGTACACACCACAAGCACCATTGCCTCTTTTTTGGGCTGACCCTGCTTTAACGTCCACAGGACTGCTATTCGCATTGCTTCATAGAAGGGCCCCCATAAATGCAAATGCGCAATGGTGGGGCTCGAACGCGCGCACCTATGTGTCTCCTTCAGTCGCGAGGCGCAGGCGAATGTATCACGCCACTGGGCTCAACAAGCACTTTTTCCCTTAAGCCTCACTTACCATTGGCCCAGATCTCCAGAGAACACTGCTATGAACCATCGGGAGAAATGGCGAGTGCCCTATCGGAGTTTTTGGCCGGGGTCACTCACGGGTTCTCCCACCTTCCAGGCGCACTTTGTGTTAGCCCTGGCGAATTCGCTTGACTCAAGGTAGCGTTTTCTTCAGCCGCGCCGGCGTTACATCTTCTGTGTTTTTCTTCTGTGCAACCCTAGCATGTATTCTATGAATTCTTTTATACCATCCTGGAAGGGGTCCCACACTTCGGAAGAGGTTGTGCCCGCTCTAGACCACCTCTTGCAAATCTGTCTAGTCACCACGGCTCTGGCCTCTTCCTATGGCCGGAACTTAAAAAGTAAGTGTTTCGAAGCATCCTCTTTGGAACAATTATTTTTTAAGTACCGGCCACTTCGCAGAAAAAGAATGTGTCTGATGGGCCCTTCCTTATTCGGTAGAGGTAAATTGGAAGTTACCATGCCCCGTGAGAACTTGTGTTGAGTAGAAGGTAAGGTCCTCTTTTGGCTTTGTTATCCATGTCTGTATGTTTGGCAGCAAGCTCTTTCCGGGGGCACTTTGCGGAATGGCGTCCCACTCGGCTTGCCAATCTTCTATTGAAGTGTTTCTATCTCTTTCTTTATTGCTCTGTGCGGATGTGCCTATACTCCTCCGGCGCTGTCTTTCGGACGCCTTGATGTTCCAGGCAATATCTTCGGCGAGCAGCAGGACTGCGTTTAGGCTAATTGTTCTGTACTACAGGTAGTTCAACAGGTTCTTAAAATGAGTTTTTCGTAATTCGAATTTTGGCGCGCTTTCACCGCTATTGAGAACGGCAACTTTTGGACTGCTAGCAGTCACAATATTATGGTGATTGGCCGTTGCGAATTCGTTTGATCGCTTTTCCCGTGCAACGTATCGGCGTGATTTTGAAAAATGGAGAAAAAAGAGTTTCGAGTGGTTATCAAGCATTTTTATTTCAAAGGTTGGAATGCGACTCAAGTGAAAACTGAGTTAGGCGAGGTGTACGGTGACTCTGCGCCATGTTTTGCCACTGTTTCCAAGTGGATTAATGAGTTAAAAAGAGGTCGCAGGAGCACCGAGGATGAACTACGTTCAGGACGCACAAAAACCGCAACTGATGAGGAAAACGTGGAAAACGTGCGGAAAATATTTGCCGCAGATAAGCGAGTGAACATTAGGGAGATAGCGGAGGCCTTGGGAATCAGAGTAGGTAGTTTGCATTTTATCCTGCACGAGAACTTGGAGATGAAAAAGCTCAGAGCAAAATGGGTGCCGCATTTGCTCAACCAAGGCCAACAAGACGCGCGTGTTTCCGCTTTACAGCGAAATTTGGCCAAGATGTGGAAAAGCCGTCGGATTTTTGGCCCAGATTCGTGACCGTCGATGAAAGCTGGGTCCATCACTACACTCCCGAGACCCAAGAAGCATCTCGCCAATGGTGTGCACCTGGTGAAGGACCTCCGAAGATGGTGCGGACAGCGGCGTCGGCCGGAAAGATGATGGCTACGTTTTTTTGGGACCAACGTGGAATAATTCTGGTTGACTACCTTGAGAGCGGTGAAACGATCACGGGAGAATATTATGCAAGACTGTTGGACTGCCTGAAGCAAGAACTCATCGTGACACGGCCCGCTTTGCAGAAGATGGTTGTCCTGTTTCACCAAGACAATGCTCCTGCACACAAGTCGCGGCAAGCATCGGCAAAACTGGCCCAACTGAGGTTCGAACTCATTGACCAACCTTCCTATTCTTTAGACCTGGCCCCCTCTGATTATTCCCTCTTCGGACATTTGAAGAATAGTCTCGGTGGAAAGCGTTTTCCAGGTTAAGGCTGCTGTCAATGCCTATTTTCAGTCTAAAGACGCGGAATTCTACTCAAGGGGTATAAATGCTCTGAAATCTCGGTGGGAAAAGTGTATTGAGCTTCTCGGGGAGTATATCGAATAGGAAAAAATTAAAAACAAGATTTGGAAAATTCTTGGTTTTCATTTTAAGAACTTGTTGAACTACCTGTAATATGTTACCCTAGGGGCTGCGATCCGCTGTGTTAGGATGAGGTCTGCCTTCGTTATCTTAAGGGTCGCTCTGGCCTACACGGCTGCCCTGAAGCGCGTGATTGACTTCGGTACCGCCATCAGTAGTTTCCTTGTACGAGCCCGCGGTCCGTGTATACTCGGAGTATCCTGGTAATAGCATGTGCCACCTTGAATGTTTTTTGCAGTTTTTTATGTATAATTAACGAGTCCAGCGTAATCCCAAAGTAGCGGGTTTCTTTCACGAATTTGATGCTTTGGCCTGCGACCTGTATGTGTCACGGTCGAACTCTCTTCCTACCAGTAAGGCGCTTTTTTGGGCTAAGTACCAGCCCCGTGGCATTTATCCATTTCGCTGCTAAAAGCAGAACTCTGTGTTCAGCTTAACCTTGATCTCCGTTTTAGCCTGTGCCACCACCGCTAGGTCGTCGTACTGCGTTCTCGTGATTCGTTGCGATGTAAACAACAATGACAAATTTCAATAATTTTAATGAAATTTATAATTTACGATATCTGTAAACTAGTACAGATGATAACGCCTCTCGTAAAATAGAAGTCCCTTTAGTTTATTTGGTTGGCAAACAACGCTTGAGTGCTTGTCGATCATCCACGACACATAGAGATATTTTGATAAGTTGTTGGAAGGAAAATTGGCAAAGAAAACTATATTTTTACTATCGGATGTCAATATAGATATAGTTTGGAGCTTTTATAAAACCAGTGGAAAAGTATCCAGTAGTAAGCTAAAACGGTGATGCATCAATTATTTTATTGAGATCTCTCTGTGCTCTCCGTTTTTGTTTTCTATCATGGTCGATTAGAATCCACTCCGGCATTCACCTGGTCTAAATTGAAAACCATGAAAACCTACTTAAAAATGCCACGTGGAGTCACTTAGCTTTTTCAGGGGGTGTGATGGTCTAAACCAACAATAAGGCTGTCCCATAAGTATTTGCATGTTTTTTAATTGCCTGTTTTTATTGCCCGGAACCCATCAGAGATGAAGTGTTGCTAGTCGCTTGCAGTAAGTTTGACTCTGCTCAGTTGGCTCATTGGGCCAGATTCCCTATACTTTTTGAAATTTGTCATTGAAAAGGCAAGCTAGTAGTCTGTATTGATAGCCAAATTGGGTGTGTTTTGTTCTACGAGTTTATAACAACGTCAGTGCTGCTCAAGTGCTGCGGGAAGATCCCATGATTACTGCTTGAGAGCTTAAACATGATCGAATATGACTAGAGGACGCCAACTAACCCCGCTGGCTCTGCCAAATAGTACATGCATCTATTGCGAGCAACAGCAGCGAATGAAAAATACTCAAATGCGATTAATTTGTCAAAGTTGATTAATGTGTAATCAAATTTAGCCGAAAGGAAGTCCTCTTCCGCTACGAGAACGCGCAATTTTTTTGCAGCAGCAACCCTGCCAAAAATAATAGCTGGCTGGAAGTCTATTGAGCATTTGCCGTGCTAATGAAATGATCATCTGCCATCCATCTGGCATTGTATGATCCAGTAATCGCACAAAAAATTACACAGCGATCATAGTTTTGATTGGTTACTCACAGAGTGACATTTCTAATTACGGACATTTACTAAAATTTAGTATAACAATCACGAAACGTTATTTTCATGCACGTTTATCTTTTTTCGTGCTTCCAAAGAGAGAAGTAATGCTACAAATTATGCTTTAGTGCTGCGCATTCCACTGCACGGTACTTGGAACACATCTGCAGACAGAACTAGCAGATACATAACTCGTATTCCTCGTAAAATACGGCGTTTGAACATATTGGGTAGCGATAACTGGGTACCTGATGCGTGGCGACTGTCACATGCAGGACTAAATGTGCAACCCCCTGTTCGACTTTAGGTTTCCACTGCAGAATAAAAAATTCGTAGGAAAGGTACTGTTCGCGACCTCTTAGACAATCTTAAGCACGAAGAGGCTCACTGCGCAGGAAACGAACGGTTTTCGGACTTTTCCATTATTACAATTATGTTTATTTCACTCAAATTGAGTATAATATACATTTCAAAATGTATCTTCATGAAGCTCTATCTTCTTCACGCTTCACGCCGACGAGAGAAGTAGTGCAACGATTTTCGGTCTAGCGCTGCGCACTTTCCGGACTTTTCCATTTTTCTGTAAAGACAGGCAAAAGCCGTCCAGATCATTTCGTTTATATGGACTTTGAACGTTGTTCTCGTGTGTTGATTGTTTCTTTGTTGTTGTTGTTGTTGTTGTTGTTTTAAACCGACACCGAAGGCCAAGATGCGGGAAAGAGTTACCAAACTCCAACGGTTAGCCGCCGTAACGTATAAGGTCTCTGGCAGCCAATATAGACCAACGCCTGCATTGAGTGGCTTTGGTCTTTCTAGTGTTTATTTCAAGTCCATTCGAGAAAGAACGTCTCTTCTATAGAGGTAATGCACTTAATAGCACGTAGGCCGCTAAGTGTGAATATGATATCATCTGCATATATCATCAAATGTTTGGCTATCGGACTTAACCGAGAAGATCAGTTAGGATAAGGGTAAACGATTGGAACCTTAGCTGGCCCCCTCGCAGAGTTCCCACATTGGTTAATCTCCAATTCACCAAACTCACCGGCTGCCAATAAGTTGTACTCATTAAGGAAACTAGGTATTACACGGATGAGAGAACTAAACACGCCTGCTCGTTGTAAAAGATGACGAAGGGCCTTGTCAAAGACATTGACGCAGTTAAGAAAGACTGCATACAGATAACCTCTGGGTTGTGTTACAGCTTGCTCGATTTCTGACCGAAGAACGTAGAATGCATCGTGCATCGTGGAATAAAAGTATTTAAACGAATTTCAAATACTTACATCCATGCAACTTCATGTTGCTATCCAGGTGTATGTATATATAGCAAATACATTCAAACGTGCACTATACATTTAGTTAACTATCTTAGCTCTACATAATCTCAAACATGCGATTATGCTGATACAAAAATGTGCATCTAGATGTGAATGTACAACGGTTTTAATATAAGATATATTACTATTTACGTACGCTTAGGCAATTGTGTGCCTAACTATATGTGTCTTAACAACTGCATTCAGTAAAAAACGCCTAGCATGTTCAAACTAAGTTCAGTAAGTACTAAGCACCTCGCCAACTTAGGCCCTTCGCAGATCTAATTAAATGTATGTATAATTATAGATATATAATTATATATATATATATATATATATATATATATATATATATATATATATATATATATATATATATATATATATATATATATATATTATATATATATTTAATTACTAACACGACGAACAGTCTGGTTTTGAATGCTCCACAAATTGTTCATTAAATATTGTTAGCTGTATACGTTGGCGTTTAGTTTTAGCGATCGTCGGTATTGCTTCATTCTGTAATGCACACTTTTACCCGCACGTCTGCGATGCTATCTCTTCCTGGCAAGATATCCGAGCGTCTTCGTTCGTTTTTTTATCGATTGTTGACGAATAATGCCTGCAGTCTATCGAACTTATCAAGATTCCCAGCAACGTGTCTCCAATACGTATTCTATCTCATCGTGAAGTGCAACGATCATGTTCGATACTCTGCAGCTTTAAAACTATTATATCCCGCTTTCATTAATCAAAGCAGGATGTTACAACAAAAAACAAGTTTGTTTAAGATATTAAACAGAATTACGTTGTGCTAAAATAGGGCAGATTAATTAGTGAACGTGGCGTATTGAAGTTTGTTTGTGTGAAACATACGCGTCCGCTTCAAATCCTTACCTTACACAGCAAATGATGTACGTATCGCCACAAATGTTAACAAGAACCCCGAAGATAAAAATGTTATAACAATACATGCTTACTCTACTCAGAGCACTCCTGAGGGATAACTACTATATTATGCCCGATGATGGTGTGTGGAAACAGGACACTTCGATCAGACGACCGCAAGGCGACAATCTTAGCCCAATGTTATTTGCAATGTTACTTAGCGATATGCCACGCATCGTGAAAGAGCGCCATTCAACCGTCATGATTCTGCTCTACGCAGATAACCTAGTAATGTTCAGCAAAATCCGTACTGACCTGCAGGCCTCGGTTTGCACACCTGACGACGATATTTCTCGTAGAATGGCCTAATAGTAAATGTGTAAAAAATAAAAGCCCTAGAGTTCCGGTGTGATGGGCGGCAATGAGCCCGTGCAGGAGAGCTGCGATTTCAAGACGAGTAATTGCAGTTTGTAAAAAGCTTTGCTATATCGAGGTAATATTCTCGCCTCGAGGATATTACCCCGATATAGCAATTTTTGAACACAATATTGTCACAAATAAATGTGACACAACATGTCACATTTATTTGTGACAATGTTGTACCTCGAGGTACAACATTGTCACAAAATGTAACGGAGCGTTGTAGAAAATCGCTTCAGAAGCCCAGAAGCTATCAGAAGCCAACACAGTTACCCGTTTAGGCGGCTATGAAATTATTCACGCTCAAAATGGCGTTCGTAGCTGCCCACGGTATTGAGGTGTTGACGTGGAAGCATTTTAACACATCGCATTGAGGACAGTTGGATAGGGTGAAGCCAGTACTTGGCGCGTAGGGTGTGCGCGGATAGGGTGAAAGTGAGTACTTGGCCTTCCGTCGAATTCGCGCACATATTAGTATACATGCTCGGGGAGTTCCAAAGTTTTATCGGTGAACTCGTAGGCTGCTTTAATTTACCACAAACAGCTGCTCTGAAAAAGTTTCGGCATGAGCGTTCTCAAAAGAAAGTTTCTAATTTCCAGAGAATGTTCGTCATCACTAGTTATGACTAATTTAGGCCTGAAAGCAGTCTCCGCGACCATGTCCTCACCTCCTAATTCGCTACAGTGTACGCGCGGATTTCATTATCTGTTGCGCCGGTCTGCTGGGTTTCATAAACTGGAGAGAGGACTGCAAGTGCCGTCGTTATGCCGGTCCATGTCTACTGCACAATCTCACCGACTGTTTTGAATACGTGTCGCTCTCTCAGCTCCAGCAAGAATACCGTCATAAACCGTTATGTTTGTCATGCATAGTATGTCCATATTTACATACTAAAACAGAGCGCATTTTTAGTAAATAAAAACAAATACAATTTGTTTAAATCTTAACTCGTAGAATACTATGATTATCATAGTAATAGTATACACCGTTTCTTTAGAGGAGTAACTGGAAAGTGTGGTTCCCAAATACGAGTACCCCTACAGGAAACTCGTCTGCATGTGTGGGTCGTTAGTGTGGACCTCCAACCTACGAAACATCAGTCGTCTTCTCTTCCCCCGCCGCTACAAAGAAACGAGCACGAAAGCAGCACTTCCTGGTGACATGGCGTCTAACTAAGGACGGTAGTTTGTTCCTAGACTAGTCGCATTTCAAGCCACCCGTCGGTAGTACCGCACGCTCACAGGCCTCTACACCACCGCAGGAAAACGAAGTCTTAGCAGTTTAGAGACGAAATACCGGTCGAAAGCGAACATTCCACTTAACAGTGCGAGTGCTGCTCCTCGTACAAATGTCCGTCCCATTCAATTTGACATTCCGACTTCCGACGCCCACCTGTCCGAGAAATAATTCTGGTAAGATTCTAGGCTACTTTAGAAATTTTCTTGCCATGTAGGCGACATGTGGCCCTCCATTGAGGACAGTGTCAAGTATATCCCCGAATTATTCTCCTTCTTTTGTATTTGGATCGGGTGACCTGCCTGTTTCCCCCGTACCCCGCGGGTCTCCTTTTGTCCGGCTAAGTAAAAGACTTGCTTCTTCAGAGAGGTCAACTATGGTCAAACTGGTGCTCCTCTATGTAACCATGGGTGCGTAGGAGCGCAAGGTTCACTGAGGATTCCAAAATTGTCTCCCGTTGGGCAGTGACTAGCAACACAAGGCCACCCTATCAGGCAATAGTTTAAACTCCGTAGCGTATGCCCCCGAGCCGCAAGACCTCGTCGTAGGCTAAGTTCCAAAGAACCGGGACGATGACAGAGCCCTGCGGAACCCCGGTAATAACCTTCCGAGCCCGGGCTCCTAGCAGGAGTTTCCGGCCCTCCAAGTAGGAAAGTAAGGTGCGTCGAACTGGGTCTTGAGCGAGGCAGCAGTCTTCTGCCGTGCCCCGTAGGGTATTTAGTGCAAGGCGTCTAACGTGAAACGGCCTCGTCAGAAGCCGCACTGGTCCTCTGAGAGTGCCTGCTAGTCATCCAGCTCTGCGTTTAAATGCTCAACAAGAACATTTTTCATCAACTTACCCGCTGCATCTAGCAGGCAAATTGGTCGATATGTGGGAGGCTTGCGAGGAGTCCGGTTTGGAGTCAGCGCTAGGTGAGCGGCTCTCAACAAGCAGTCTGTACAAAAGTACAGCAATCTCGACGGAATGCCACGTGGCAAGCATCCGAAACGCTTCGGATGGGATGCTATCTGGTCCGGCGGTATTGGTGCTTCGCCGCAGGCGATCTCGTCGACCTTGACCGGTGGAATATTCTCCGCATTCACGGCAACGATTCAAGGAGCTCTCGGTGCCTGCTGGGAAAACGGCGGCCCCCGGCAGAAGTAGGCACGTTGCCGCGGATGACTAGAGCCGAACCGTGCTCCACCACCTAATCCCCGAAAACTTGTACTCTGTCTGTTGTGCAAGCTGCACCCCAGACGGCATGTGAGGTGTTGAAATCCCCGGTCAGTACCATTGAGCGGCCCTGTGACTGCGGACCCAGGCAGCCCACCCGTCTAGGAATGCTTCAGAATCCCTCAGTAGCTTGCTGAGTGAAAAATAGCAGCTATAAACTGTGACGTAGACACGATACACCCTCAGAGCCGTTGCCAGAGATGGAAATATCCATGTCCTGTCCCATTCACCATATTGCCGTATCAGCCGAACCACCTCTCTGTTGACGTTCACCGTCTGCTGCGCGGTAGCGAGTACGAGGTGTGTTTAATCGTTATCGCGACTTTGAATTTTGCGGGTTACGTATATTCGAATTTCGATTTTTTTTGTGGCGTTATGTTGGTACTCATGTCTCTCACTTATGCCGACAAGCTCGGCCATTTTGAATGTTCACTTAATTGTTGACAGCTGCTTTGCTTGCACGTGTTTGGATCGTCTTCGATTTTTACCTATTCAAAAAAAATGGATCAAAGAACCTGTATCAAATTTTGTGTGAAAAACGAATTAAGTGCGCGGATGCATTCCGAATGTTGACTGTGGCATACGGAAAAGCTACCTTGGACCGAAGCAACGTTTATCGGTGGTACAAAATGTTTCTCAGAAGGCCGAGAAGATGTGAACGACGAAGAGCGTGCCGGACGCCCGAGCACTTCAACAACAGACGAAAAATAAATGAAGTGGAGAAAATGGTATTGGCCAATCGTCGAATCACCGTTAGAGAAGTTGCTGAGGACCTAAACATATCGATTGGCTCGTGCCATTCGATTTTTATCAATGATTTGGGCATGAGACGGGTCGCCGCGAAATTCGTACTAAAATTTGCTCAATTGCGACCAAAAACAGCATCGCATGAACATGCTAATGAGATGTTGGACTCTGTCCGCGACGACCCAAATTTGCTCCAGAGGGTCATAACTGGTGACGAATCGTGGGTTTATGGTTATGACGTGGAAACCAAAGCTCAATCATCTTAATGGAAGCTGCCGCACGAAACAAGACCGAAAAAAAGCGCGCCTAAGTTCGGTCGAATGTGAAAGTTTTGCTGACAGTTTTCTTTGATTGCAGGGGCGTGGTGCATCATGAGTTCTTGCCACAGGGTAGAACGGTTCAATAAGGAATATTACCTGCAAGTTATGCGGCAATTTGCGCGAAGCAATCCGCCAGAAACGCCCGGATTTGTGGAAGAACAAAAATTGGCTTTTGCAC